>CAAKHG010006550.1:13844-27014 GCA_901007715.1 Dactylopterus volitans
AAAAAGAGACTGGAGAAAAGTCCAATTTTACTGGAGAATTATAAAGAGATGGGGGAAACCTCAAAGTTGACGTAAAAGCGTCCCAACGGTAGAATCGAAAGAAAGCCATTCTATTTTTAGAAAACAGCCTCGGGACGGGCTAGGGTGAGGAGTTCCTTACAGAGTATATAAGACGGAACCTTGAGCCAAAGAGAGAGTACTTTCCCCGGGGGAACGCTCTGCTTTGTTGGTTGTGTATCTTGCTGACCAAAAAAAAGAGTGTTTGTGCTGATATTTTTTTGTCTCCAGCTGAGATCGTTTGATAAGTAGACCGCAATTCAACTCTTTTTGAACTTGGTGCAAGCTAGACTGCTACACCTCTTCCTGTTTCATCGGAGAGGCCTGGTGTCCCATCTCAAATTCAAGCTGTTTTAAAAGCCAGGAGTGGTGCAACAAAATACCAAGGTTGTAGTGTTTTTCTCATATTTTCCTCAGATTTGAGTGCTTCCACATTTTTTCCCTCTGCTTGATCTAAAAAAAAAAAAAAAGCAATTATGACTGACAACATCCTTTCTTTTTTATTGTTTCTTAAAGCCAGAAGGTTTGGATTTTAAATCATGATCATTGTGTGGTATGTCTATGATTAGTTTTTTATTCTACAAAATTAAACAATTGAAGAAACATCCTCTGAGAGTGGCGATTCCATCATTTTTGCCAGGGGTTGTATACACACGACAAAAATACAAACGCAGTACTTTCGTTTTCTTTCCTGTTTTTCAGCAGTTAAAATCAAAGCTCTAAGATTCCTTGAGTGCACACAAGTGTAGGGTAGTGGTCCACTTAAGGTAGTGGTCTTTAGTGGCCAGGTAGAGTTTTGGCTGCAATTTATAATCCTGCTAAATAGGTGACATGCCTGGTGCTTGTGCAGGTTATGCAAGAACCGAGATGTTTTTCCACAGAATAACGTACAGTCCCTTTGCAACACAGGGCCAAGAATGATTACGCTGCAACATAAGACGATGGCAGCAGATGACGTGACAGTGACCCTGGGCATCTTAGTGTCTGACTAGTGCCTTAAGTGTCTTAAACTGCCATCATTAATGTGTTCCTGTGTTATTGTCCATAGCTTATACCAGTGTATATATAACAGTGACATCAGCAAACTGTACCCATTGTCTGCCATCTGCCCAATACAGTGTAAACAGGGATTCATCTGTGAGGAGAAAACTTCTCCAAAGTGCAGCATGTCACTGAAAGTGAGCATTTGCTCAGTCAAGCTGGTTACGATGGCATTCTGCAGTCCTCGGTGAGGCCAGCGAGCACTCAGCTGAGCTTCCCTGAGATGGTTTCTTGCCGTTTTTGCAGAAATTCTGCGGTTTGTCAAACCAACTGTTTCAGCAGCTGTCTGGCCAATTGATCTCAGATGATCTCTCCCCGATGAAGATGCCAGATGTGGTGGCCCTGGGCTGGCGTGGTCACATAGTCTGAAGAAACCTCTCCCAGTTTCCCTGGGCATCCCGGCTGTTAGCATGCCAGCCGCTCGTTCCCTCAAGACCTTTGGCATCTGTGGCATCATGCTGCATGACAGAACTGGACATTCTTATTTGGCCAGTCTAAGGAACAACTGTGAAATTGCCTCATCTGTCAGGGGGTCGGATTATCCTAACAAAGGTGACGAGCTCACGAATGCAGATTTTAACAAATTTGCAAAAAAAAAAAAAAAAAAATTCAGAGCAATTAGTCTTTTTTGTGTGTAAGGTGGAAATTTTAGATCTTTGACTTTAATTATTGAAAAATGGGAGAGAAAACAAGCGTAAGATACTAACAGTGCCCTCACCTGTTTGTGTTTTTTCAGGGGGGGAGGAGGCTCTTTGGTTTTGTTTTTTTGTTTTCATATATGCCTAAAAAAAAAAAAACCCTGCATGTGTTTTAAATCTACAAAATAGGAATCAAGGAAGCTAGACTTGCGAGACATATACCTAGGATGTAAATCAGCATGAGAAGAAACAAGGGGAAAAAGTTGTGTTTTAAGGTATGTCAATGTATTCAAGAGTGTGTGTTTGATCCTTTTGTTTCACTACATCTGTGAAAGAGCAGCATTGTGAAGATCCTGAGACCGTAGACTGTCAGCAGCGGGAAATTCACACACCTGCTGTTTCACAGAAACAAAAGGATCAAAGACATATGCACACACACTCATTTACACCTGCATGCAGTACATTCACAGTTAAAACATGGCTTTACTGCATACCTGGTATCAACTGCTACCTCTTGTTTCTCCTCAGACATAACACATATTACCCTCTATGTAGACAAATTGTATCATTTAATACCTCCCTGCACTGGATGAGTGTTTTTGATGGATCACTGAGGCAGCGTTTGGAAAATGATCTCCATACACATGCCAGAGCAATAGTTGGTGGTGTGATGATCCAAAACATGCACAGTACTACAGTGTAAACAATGGTGAGCACAGTAGCATTTGTATGGACCGGTGGTGAGGTGGAATTGTTGCTTAAAGTGACTCTTTACTATAAAGCGGGTAAATTCCAGGAAAATGCATTCTGCATTCTTAGTGCACATGATCATTTTATACAAGGTTTCATTGTTCCCCATCTACATGGTGGCGCAGAGGCGTAAGTTTTAACACCTTTTCATTCTATAGCCCGTCTCTGTATCGCGCTGTTTACAGGCACCGCAGACGCCGTTCTCGTGTAGACGGAGAACCAAAACACAGCTAAAGTTTTGCGTTTTCACTTGAAAACGTTGTCATGTAAAAAGGGCCTGAGGCTGCACCCCTGCAGTCTTTGACCATGTTCCCAACTCCTGTCTCACCTGTTCTTTTATTTTGGTCTAAACATATTATATATTATATGTATACATAACACACCTTTAACGTCACTAAAAAGTAGACTGCAGAATTAAATACTAAAAAAGTTGTTCAATCATAATCCCAGTTGTTTTAACTTTAACATGCAAAATCTTTTAAAAACAACACTTCCATTTTCAGAGCTAACCTTTCTAAACAACATGAGTGTTACAATTGTTTATGACATCATAATGCATGTGCACATGCATTTTTCATGCACACGCAAAAGGACCTTTTCCTTACTGCTCTAATAAAATTTTAATATAGAATAGAACTGATTGCAGGTCAACATTTTATCCACTGAAGCAAGGAAAACTAAAAGACTAAACATGCCTGTTTGTGTCACAGTTGCAGCCATTGCAGCCCACATGAACTGTGAGCTGAACGGCCTGGAGTCACCTGTTTGTGTGACTGACAACATGATTGGTTCAGATCCTAAGAGATTTGATCTGATCCTCCTCGGTGACATGTTTTATGACGAGGCTCTTGCCACCAGCCTTCACAGTTGGTTGGACCGCTGTATTAAAACCCACAAGAGCCAAGTCCTGATTGGAGATCCAGGAAGAGCCCAGTTTGAGGATCATGACATCCGAAGGCTCCTACATCAGCTGGCTGAGTTTGAGCTTCCCGAGTCCGTCCGAGAGGAGAACTATGGTCTGACCTGCAGCAGTGTTTGGCGCTACCATCCTGAACTGTGAAGAACCGACAGTCCTATGTCCTTGTTCCTGTATGTAAACCTCCATACTGTATAAGAGCATCATGTATTTATTTTATTGTTGATTTCCACACATTGACACAATGTCAAATGTCAAATTTCCATTTCTGGACAATAAAATCATAATGAAATAAGTCCAAATTTATTGATAAAGCACATTCAGAAGAACCAACAGTTGTTCAAACTGCTGTAAAATTAATCAAATAGAAGGTATTTTACAAATACTTATTTTATAGTATAAGAAAAATGTCCATTACAAGTTGCCACAACATTGAATTATATGAACAGTAATGTCTGCCAACTGACAAAAACCCAGATATATTTTGTTTTATATATGGGTTCTTGTGGGTATTGATTTCCGGGAATGTTTTACACTTTGTGTAAAACTGACTAAATTAAGAACAGAAAACAATGATTTGGAAATCCTTCCTAAACTATTTTCAATTTAATATGCACCCCAAAACAAGATATAGTTCAAACTGATAAACTTTATTGCTTTTTTGCAAATATTCACTTATTTTGAACACAACACGTTTCAAAAAGCTGGGACCGGGGCAACAAAAGGCTGGGAAAGTTTAGGAATGCTCAAATAAAACCTCCTGTTTGGAATATTCCACAGGTAAACAGGTTCATTGGAAACAGTTGAGCCTCATCCTCCAGCAGGCCCACCACCCGTAGGAGGAACCTTATGCGTCTGGTGCAGTGTGGAACAAGCAGCAGGCTGAGCCAGGGGCCTTGGCGGTCTAATCCCTGGTTGCAGAAACTGGTTATGGGGACATGGAATGTCACCTCACTGGTGAGCTACTGCAAGAGGCTGACTGCCTCACCTCAACGCACAGTCAGGGTTCTGGAACAGAACTCCTTGAGAGGGGTTAGACCCTCTTTTATGTTGGAGTTGTCCCGGGTGAGAGGCTGAAGGCAGTTGTGGGTCTGCTCCTAGCCCTCCGACTCTCGGCCTAAACATTGGGAGCTCGCACCAGTGGACGAAAGGGTAGCTTCCTTGCGCCTTCGGGTCAGGGAACGGGTGCTGACTGTGCTTAGGTACCAAACGGCAGTTCAGATTAGCCACCCTTTCTGGAGTGCCTGGGATGGGTACTGGAAGATGACCCTACTGGGGACTGAATTGTCTTACTGGGAGACTTCAACATTCGCAGGGGCAATGACAGTAAGACCTTGAAGGGTGTGACTGCGAGGAGCGGCCTTCTCGATCTGAACCCGAGCAGTGTTCAATTACTGGACTTCTGTGCCAGCCATGGTCAAATCAAACAAGAATGGGAAAGTATTCCACCTACGAAGCTTCAATATTTTGTGTCCTCAGTCCCCAAACACTTATTGGGTGTTGTTAAAATGAAAGGTGATGTAACTCAGTGGTAAACATGCCCCTGTACAAGCTCTTTTGGCACATGTTGCAGGCATCAAATTCAAAATGAGTAGTGAATACTCATTGTTCAGATGTATTTAAGTGCTCTTTAGCACTGTGCATATACAGTAAATACAATGTACTGTAACAGCCCTATAATAAAATCTCCTTTCGGAAGGAGTTTGAATTGAATCTGTTTGACAGAGGTGTTGACAAATTTTAAGATTGTTTTAGGGACTGTAATTTGTGGTGCTTTTGAACCGTACTGCGTTATACGGAGGAATCTGTAATATGTGGGTCATTCCACTCGTACTCATTTGAGTGACAACACCTCTCAGTCAGACCCAGTACAGTTACACAGCATCACAACTTACACAAACAGGACTGGGCGACACGGCAACCGCGGTTGCTGAGAAAAATATTGCAGTCGCATTCAACCTGGGGACATAGTCACGGCTAGCATAAGACCCAGGCCAGTTATTTCCTAAACTAAAGCTACAATCTGCTCATAAATGCAACGCCTTCACCGATAATAAGACCTGTAAACTGTGGATACTGTGCAAAGGCATATAACAGTATTCTGCTTCAAATAATAGTATTCTGCTTAAGATCTGTTAACCAATATGTTTATTATGCAAGTTAAGCTGTTGTTAAGCTCACTCATGCATATTTACATTCTTCACCTGTGCTCAGCGATACTCTCTCATGGGAGCAGCATTCCTTGAAGCTATGTTGTGTCTTACGGTTATGCTGTCACGGTGATTACTCCTACAAATGTCCCGCAGAACTGTACATCTTTATCAGTCTCTGATAAACTCTGTGTGAGTGTCTGAGTTCGGATCCCTCTGCAGAAGAGTGAAATAAACATATCAGACTACAATATTCCAGTTGAGATATCTTAATTTTTCATATTTCTATCACAACTGCTTCTAAGAGCTCAAAGGGTCTAAATGGGCGAGGACTTACTGGATCACATATGGGAGCGATCTCACTAGACGGAGAACGAGGAATTACAATGAAGTAGCTCATCAATTTGTGTCAATGCATAGCTCCAAAAATATACTGCAGCTTCTGTGAGTGGGTCTGAGTAATATTTAATAGTATAATTAATTGATAACTGTTAGATCTGTCAGAGCAGAGGAGATGAGTGGAGGTGAGAACCAAAATCAAACATAATGTAGAAAGAAGTAAACAGAGTCAAAGAGAAGCTGCAAAAACCTAGGAATAAAGACTCCTGTGGGTCAGTAAAGGAGATAAACTGATTAGTTCACACACATGCCTCTGAACATATCATTTGTCAAATTATCTGTCACATTTTGACAAACAAATCTGTACACGACAGGGTTCCCACACACCTCTCCCCCTGCATTTGGCACTCTGTTGACAACACACATCCATTAATCTTCCCAAGTTGGCACATAATGGCAGCTAATGCAACCACAAAATCTTGATTTGGAGGAATGGATTAAAATTTCACCATATTTCATGGACAGGAAACGCACACGATTCTTGCTATCTTGTAGAAATGAAAGACATGCAGTCTTAGTAATTTCTTTGATATGTTGAGCAAAGGAGACGGTAGGATCACATTTAATATTCTTGACAGCTGAACTCTGAGGAATCGGTTATCTAAAGTTACTGTTACTTGATTAAACCAGTGACAGTGACGGGCAGTGCCAATGACCAACATCTGTTTTATCTGATTTCAGGGGAAGGTTACATGACATTGAGTTTTCCACTGCTGACAAACTGGCCTCCCAAGTTTGAAATATGGGAATGATCATCTGCCTTTATTAACACATACAACTGTTATCAATTGAAATGGAATGTAAGTTTATTCCTTAGCTATGTATGGTTTGGCCAGGAGGAGATACAGTATGTAAAAAGAGAAGAGCATGGCTCCGAGAACAGAGCCCTGCAGCACTCCATATTTCATTTGAGTAAATATTGATTTTTTACTATTTATATTTGCGAAGGAGTCTTACCAGATAAGTAGAACTATGGCAAGAACCAGCCCAGAGAATCCGGAATGGTTTTCTAGCTTATCTAAAAGTAAAATGTGACCACTGGTGTTGAATTCTGTGCTGAGGTTCAATAACAGGGGCAGAAGGGTAGAATTAGAATCAATACCAAGTAAAATGTTATTTGCCGCTTTAGTTAGAGCAGTTACTTAGGAGTAAGAGGCCCTGAAAGGAGACTAAAGAGGTTCGGATAGGTCATTTGATAGGTTATCAATTAAATGGGCTAATTGTTGTGAAGCCACTGCTCTCTCTTTAGCACTTTAAAGAACTGAAGCTTAGAGACTGGTCTATAATTTGTTGGGCAACCAGGATCACAATGAGGTTTCTCTCGGAATGGTTTAACCACAGCCATTTTAAAGCTAGTCAGTACATTTCCAGAATTTAGTGATGAATTTACAATGTTCAGCATTTCAAGTCCAAAGACCAGAGATCCTTCAACAGTTTAGCTGGCAAAGGGTGTTGGAGGCAAGTGGTTGGTTTCAAGGCCAAAACCAGCTCAGCATTTCCAGGGAGGCAGTTTCAGAGCTAGTAAGAATAGACACTGGCGGTGAATAAGCCTGAGACTATTGAAAGTCCAATACCACAGAGGGGACTGGAAAGGCAGAGGAATCCTCTGACCAGGCAGATTATCCAAAAACAAGAGGCAGGTCTGCCGAGGGATTTCAGCACAGAGGTGAAGAAACAGCTGCCTTTAGAACACACAACGGTGGCAGGAATCCGGCTGCAATTGTTCTACCAAAAGAGAAATTTTGCAACGAACAAGCAAAAACACTCAAAGCTCATCCAGACTTACGAGATAGGG
This sequence comes from Dactylopterus volitans, assembly GCA_901007715.1. Classification (NCBI taxonomy): domain Eukaryota; kingdom Metazoa; phylum Chordata; class Actinopteri; order Syngnathiformes; family Dactylopteridae; genus Dactylopterus; species Dactylopterus volitans. Next base: position 21,591 of record CAAKHG010006550.1, read on the forward strand.
ACTACGAGGACAGCGGGCATTGCCACTGATCCTAAACAGGGATATTTGGATAGCCTTTGCGTCTGTTGTGAAAAAGTGGATTCACTTTCATAAAATGTGTGATCAGAGGCCTGTATCACAAAGCGAGATCAACTTAACCTGGGTAACTCAGACCTATCCAGGGTTGACTTACCCTAAACAATGGCAATCAGGATAATTGATAGCACCACCTGGGATATCAACACACTAACTCAACCCAGGGTTGTCTTATCTAGAGCCATAAACGCACACGTATGAAGGGCAGGCTCCGTGGCAGCTGACCAATCACAATCATGAGCGGCACAGATTCATCTATATTTGCAACGTATTGCAGCCGTTTATTGCCGGTGCGACCTGCAGCAGTGGTGCACTGACTGTCCCGCACACAGTGCGCGTTGTCCTGCGGTTCTTGGCAACGAGCAGCGTCACGCGTTCCATCACGGATGCGGAGCGGCTCAGTGAGTTTCGCGGCCTGCCGGGTTCGTGCCTCAAGTAGCACATCATCAGGTTGGCCGAGTGGGTCAGATCGGTCTCAAAAGACCCTTTCCCGTCTTAATGCTCGCCTCACTAGTTGTGCGCGACCCGGCAGACAAGCCACTGTTTCAGAACAGCTGATTGGCCAGTGGGAGAGGCCTCTTATGGGATCAGAGTCAACCTCCAACTTACCTTGCTCCAGAGCAGGTTAGGTTAGCCGTTCAGTGTAAGTTACCATGGCGACGTACACCGGTAAGAGCTGAACCAGCTTTGTGCTATCGCTCACCCCTGAAGTTACCTCACTAAGACATTAATCCTGCTTCGTGATATAGGCCCCATAGTTATGAGTTTAAAGTTTCATGTAATGCGTATGACCACTTGGAAGTAGGGCTCATCACTGGAGATTCATGAAGCGCAGAGGATATGTGTGTATCACTCGGGAATATGTGTGTATGACCCTTGTGAAAGTGTTGATATTCCTCAATTGTTGACACGAAGCTCAAGGTGATGGATGTATAAACGACAGATTAAAGAGAGGGAAAGCCAACTATAAAAATATATGCATCGCAAGTGTCAAGGCCGATTCCCTCACTGTCTCTCCCTTATCAGCTGGCAAGTCACGGGGAGCACCAGGTGTCCATCTGGGATGATGTTTGGCTGAATAAGATATGTGTGGTTAGACAGAAAACTCTGAGTGAGAAACTGTGGGAAACAAAGATATTGGTAAGTCTGCCCAATTAAAGACCTTTAATGTGTCACTATTATTTTGAGAAATGTTGGCATTTTTAGAGACACATGAACGGAGGCAGGAGCAAACGTAGCACATAAAAAGGAAGGACAGAACGGAGCAAAGGAAAGCCAAAGGCCATATTTAGTTTGGGTTTGTTCCTGAATAAACTCTTTGTATCCAACTTTATCTCCTGCAGTGATTTTTTTTCTTCATTTTTGAGCATTCTTAGGACATTTTCAGACACGTTTTTCTCCAACACATCCTTTCTTCCTCTTATCACTTATCTCCTTGATCGACTTCTAAATTGAACTGGGGAGTTTATTGCTAAATTTTAAAGATTTCTCCTACTGTTTTGACTGTTTTGTCTAATTCTCTCAAGGATAGGTTAGTTTTAGCTTTCTCCTACACTATTCTCTGAATAATCTCATAGTTGCCACTTAATTGTACAATTCAAAGTTATTCAGACCCGCTCATTGAGACTGTAAGATGCTTTTGGACTACGACCCGATTCTTTTATTGGAAGCCCAAGAACAAACTGAAGAATTCTGCAAGTTCAACACAAGCATATAATTTATGGTCACAGGCAAAGTTATGCAGCGCTAGACTCAAAGTGCCAAAGTCCTCTTGCGAGAACCCAACCAGATTGAGCCCAGAATACAGGAAATAGTTCCCATTTATCTTCTTGGGCCGAGTCTGCCCCGCACAGAGGTTGGAATCGTACGGAATTGGCCAGTTACCCGTGAGGTGGCCAGGCCCATGTGGTTGAGCAAGTGTGAGAATCAAGTGTGTGAATGTTGACTGTTACACGTGTAGCTAAGGTGCATCAGACAAAACAACCATCTGTTTGGCTCACTTTCTCATGGGATTTAATGCATACAAGGACAGACAGTGCTAGGTCTCACACAGGTATTGCAATATAACAGGAGCAGAAAAATACAATATTCTGCCTTTGATTCAGCGGAAAACTACAGTGGAAGCTACTCAAACTGAAGCCAGTTATAACAGGACCTGTGCACTGACACTAACTGATGAGCTACTTTTATGTGATTCCTCTTCCTCGATTTAGCACATTCTCCCACTAGTGAGATGTCTCTCACATGTTGTGTAGTCAGTTCCAGTGTCCTCGCCCGTGCAGACCACAATTTAGCCACAATTTGCGGGTCTCATAATCTCACCTAACAAGTTGCATTTACAAACGCATCTACCCAAGTTGCATTTATGTTACAGTCTCTGTTTAGACACAAGCTGATCGGGGGCTTATGCACGACCGTGACCTGCCTCAACTTTACATCTCAGACGTTAACTTCTTGCATGCAGATTTGTACGTTACAAAATACTTCTTTTTGTGTATGTAATTCTTTTTACACTAAGCTTGGGGCTCTTCCCCTTTCTGCTCTACTAATTGCAACTGCGTTTATTTCTGGACAGACGACTTTTTACCGGGGAAGAATTCAAGTCAGAGGTAGACAGAGTTGGCAAAAAGAAATCAGTGCACGGATGAACAACGGAAAGTCTCATATGAACTTGTAGAACAATCTGGCAGAGTGTTAGTGAATATGGGGAGTGTTTCTACTGCTCTCACTGGCATACATGGGTAGCTGCACATGACTGTGGTCACCCCACAGCATTAACAACCTGTCAGTCTCGGCATCTGCAAGAAAACAGCTATAAAACAGAGTATGTCCCCAACGCAGATGCTGACATTCCTCATCACCACCATCAAAGCCACTCTCCCCCAGGATCAGCATCAGCATCAGGGTGCATGAGGGTCTGCAAGAGCTTCTTGAATTCAACAAGGTTGGGTTTTAATGAGGAATGAAATTGATGGCTTCTGTTTCGTCTCGCTCTCCCAGTAAGTCTGCACAACTGAAAGTAACCATCTACCCCAAACACGGCAAGCTTGGGAGACGTAGAAGATTTTGGACATTTATATAACCGACTTTACAGGCTATGACATCTGGGTCCATTTTCATCCACTGTTATGCGATAATGCCTGTTTATTTTCCACCAAGGCTTTGTCTTCCACCACATTCAAACGAGACACTGGCGGAAAACAGTGTGTCATTTCATTAGCAGGAGAAGCACAAAAGGAGCAATCTGGCATTTACTGAAGTTGTAAATTGTTGATACATTGATTTGAATAACATGGTGTGTTACATATGTGACATGGATCTGAAATCAAATGTTCATTCATTCCACTTTTTCAAGTTGGGGTTAGCCAGAAGAACATTCCGACGGAGTGTGCGTGAGTTTGATTGTAAGTCTGTATAGTGCTTTGATTGGCAAAGTGGCTCGTGTGTGCAAAGGTGAGTCGAGTTGGTGTGACAGAGAAGAGCAGAGGTGCAGCGTAAAATTACTAGCAGGAGGTCGGGAGAATGACCAGACGGGGCTGGAATAAGTCAGGTTATTGTCCTCTGACCTCTGGCATCAACAAGGCTTTTTCACAGAGTGAACTGCCGCTCACCGGTCATTACCTCTTTTTCAGACCATTCCCTGTGAATCCCACAGATGGTTTTGTATGAAAATCCAAGTAAATCAGCAGTTGCTGAAACACTCAGACCGGCCCGTCTGGCAGCAACGACCACGCAATGTTCAAAGTTACTTAAATCACCTTTCTTCCCCATTCTGATGTTCAGTTTGAACTTCAGCACATCGTCGTGACCATGCCTGCGTGCCTTAAATGCACTGAGTTGCTACAATGCGGCTGGCTGATTAGACATTTTCCCAAGACTAGAGGGTAGTCTGACTCTCAGTGGGGAGTTTCGAAATTTAAAGTTCAGTAGTTGTCAAACACTGTCTTAAATGTTAACTGCTGCTGGGCTCAGAGTGTGACTCGTTCGTGCTCCACTGCACTGTAACAACTGTTGTTGCAGTCGTGAGAGAAACATGTGGCCAGTTGTGAACGGCCGTCATCAGAATCATTGGAGTCATAAGATGGCTTCTTTAACATGACATGGAGTGGGCTTTCTCCTTCACATTTAAAAAGACAGCTAAGTCTCGATTGTCTATTTACACCATAAGGAGTAAATAAGGAGAAAAGGAGAAATCTCACTCCTTCGAAGACAGCAATGTTCATGTCTTGGACAGAGAGGACAAATGGTTTGAGTGGAAACCTTCCCTAAAAAGGGTAGCGGGTCTAAGAATCTTTCCCTTTTCCATTTTCCCTTTCTCATTCCCACCATTTATTACATTGTCTTTTTATCATTGCCGAGAAGATTATACAACATGTCATCAAAGAGCCATGGACCTTCACAATTGACCTTTTATGACTCTAATGACTCTGACAACAGCCAGAACCATCTGCACCTCAACATGACAAAGATCAGGGGAACTGATTGTGGACTTTAGGAGGTCCAAGTCACCAGTGACCCCCCATGTCCATCCAGGAGACAAGGACATAGTGGAGGATTAAAAATACCTCGGCGTGTATATTGACAACAAACTGGACTGGACAAAAAACACACAGCTGCTCTCTATAAGAAGGGCCAGAGCCGTCTCTACTTTCAGAGGCTTTCTGAGGCTGTTTAACATCTGTGGGACAATGCTGAGGATCCTCTATGAGTCTGTGGTGGCCAGTGTCATCCTCTATGGTCTCGCATGCTGGGGCAGCAGGCTGATGGTCACAGATGCCAACAGACTCGGCAAACTTGGCAAGGCCAGTTGTGTTGTGGGCGTGGGCTGGCCGATCACAGGAGCTTGTTCAGTGAGAGGCTGATTCAACCGAAATGCTCCACTGAACGACACAGGAAATCAGTCCTGCCTGTGGCCATTACACTGTATAATTCTTTTTGATAACTGCAGTAAATATACACAGGAATATTTTGCACACCTTTTGCACACCCCTGTTTAATACATTTATTACATCCCTATTTATTTTTCAGATTTTTAGATATATATGATACATTTCTGTATCATATATATATATATATATATATATATATATATATATATATATATATATATATATTATATATATATATTTCTGTATGCACATATATATATATATGTGCATACAGAAATGTATCCTTTCTGTATGCAGTGTAATATATATGATATATATATGATATATATATATATATATATATATATATATATATATATATATATATATATATATATATATATATATATATATATATATATATATATATATATATATATATATATATATATATATATATATATACAATCTCATTAGGTGA
>CAAKHG010006565.1:12875-32134 GCA_901007715.1 Dactylopterus volitans
CTCAGGATGTGCTGACCACATTTCTACATCAAGGTGAAATATACTGAGAGGGCTCTTTCCTTAAAGAGTTGTAGTAGTAGGCATCTCAGCTCATTTCCACTGAGAGAAGCAACACATTTTGCTTTTTCAATTTGAAAAAGAAACAAAAACAAAAAACATTTACAGATCAGCTACTGAAAGTTCAGTTTCAAAAGTTTTTCGGTTTGTGTGTGTGTGTGTGCGTGTGCGTGTGTGTGTGTGTGTGTGTGCGTGTGCGCGTGTGTGCGTGTGCGTGTGTGCACGCATGTGCAGCCAAGGCAGACTGTGCTGACAGCGGCAGGCAGCATTGGTCAAGCCAGTGGAGACCTCCTGCGCCAGATTGGAGAGAGCGAGACAGATGAGAGGTTCCAGGTAACACTGCACTCATCCATGTATCAGCCTGTTGTGTTTCAGTTCGATATCCAAAAGACTATGTACTGTACAAGAATATATGGGGAATATGTATTTAATGTCAGGAGTTTAGATGTTGTGCTGTCAAGAAATCAAAACTAAACTTTGCAGAAGGAGCTGCTCTAGGTGGCTTCAATCACATGATATTTATTAGGTTCATAGGTGTGATAGATCAATACACGGTTCGATATGCACACAAACAAATTAGTACATGATCTGAATTCACCATTGTTTGGTAGCTTTTGTTCGAGGCAGAGTAATTTTAAAACCACAAATTCTTTTAAATGGCTTTTATTCACCATATACAATTTTAACAGTTAAGAAATAATTGCATATTATGAAAGTCAGAAGTTCTGTTGAATAAAGCAAAATCAAACACTTGGGCCAGAAATATTTATGACCATTGGAGCGGAGAGCAAAAGTGGAACCAAAGGAGTGATATGATTCTCTGGAGCTACTTTAACTTCAATCAATGCCATTATATATGTTTTAATGGTTATATGTGATTTCTTGACTTGTAAAATGTGGTCAGCCAGACTTTGTATGTCTTATATTAATGAGATAAATTGTTTCTTCTTGCTGCTGTACTACCTGTGCAGGACGTCCTGATGAATCTGGCCAAAGCAGTAGCCAACGCTGCAGCAATGCTGGTGCTCAAGGCCAAGAATGTGGCCCAGGTTGCAGAGGACACAGTTCTTCAAAACCGAGTCATTGCTGCAGCCACCCAGTGTGCACTCTCCACCTCCCAGCTGGTGGCATGTGCCAAGGTGAAGGAATATGAACCGCAAATAAGAGTGTTTTGTGTGTATGCTGAGCATTCACCACTGCCAGTAAATATGTAATGTGAGACTTGTTTGTAAAAAAAAAAAAAAAAAATGGCTGTCATCACATCTTCAGCTCTGTAATATACCCTTTATTCTCAAAAAGTAAATTTAGCAGACATGCAAATGTATAATTTATTATGTCAGATCCTTCTCCGATTGGAATATTCGTCTTGCAGCAGTGTCAGATTAATACTCGGGAAACCTTTGTTGCAGTTATTTGGTTGAGTGTGAAATAATAATTCCCCATTTGCCATTTCATGACTTAGAACTTGCAGTTAGGGCTGGTAGAGATTTATTTCCACAAATATTTAAATGAGCAAAGATTTCTCTGCAGCTGAAAGACGTGTTTTTCACAAATGAATATATCAGGATGCACTAAGGCATGGTTAACCACCTTGTTTGCACATCCTCAAGTGTACAACCCACATGCCTCTAATTAGTTTAATGCCTCCTGGCTCCTAGTCTGAATAGGTGCATTTACTAAACAAATCCTCACCTCTCTGCATCGTAGTAAGATGGGAGCCAATCCTCTGAATCTCTTTCAAAAAGATATTTCTCTCATTACTCTGTTCCCTCTGCTTTTTTATATGTATTCCTGAAAAAATATCTTCTATGTTGATGATAATGGTCTTTTAGATGTAAAATGATGATGTTTTTAGGCTAAAGCTGAAACACATCTGTCTGTCTGCCTGTCTGATTTATCCATTTGTGCCTGGATAGAAAATACAACATTTAATATTTTACTTATTTATTATAACTGATTAAACATCCTGAGCATTTTTAAGCAAACATAGGAAAGCCTTCTTCTTCCAGCTTCTCAAATGTTAAGTTGTTTGTCCATTAAGTGATAGAGTTGCTGTTGCGTTAACCGATAATGACGTAATTATGTTTGTTTTTTGTAAATATGCTAAATGTTTGAACACCATTTAAAGAAGTAGAACAGTTTTAAGGGTTTAAAATGATCCTTTTGTCCCTGTTTGCTTCTCTGCCCCCCCCCCATCTTCATGTCGCTGTCCCCTCCACGCTGTCGTAGGTGGTGAGTCCAACCATCAGCTCGCCTGTTTGCCAGGAGCAGTTAATCGAAGCTGGGAAGCTGGTGGATCGCTCGGTGGAGAGCTGCGTCCAGGCCTGCTTGTCAGCCACAGAGGACGGAGAGTTGCTCAAACAGGTAAGTTGGATCGCTGTGAGGATCACAGTCTACTTCACTTCATCTCCAACTGTGATTTGTTGACTCTTGTGTCATTTGTGTGTGATTTTTTGAGAATATGGATTCTCTAGCTTTATTCATTCAAACCTAACTTGCTATGAATTTTTATTCAGTGAGATTTTATGCCTGTGCACTTGTACAGCTTATAGTAGGAAGCAACAACAGCGAGTAAAGTGTGCCTTTCTCCAGCTCAGTGGGTAACAAATGAGCATGAGAATGTTCATCTCATGTATTGAAGGTGAGTGCAGCAGCCAGTGTGGTGAGTCAGGCTCTGGGAGATCTCCTGCAGCACGTCCGGCAGTACACGTCACGGGGAGAGCCTATTGGACGCTACGACCAGGCCACAGACACCATTATGACTGTCACTGAGAGTATTTTCAGCTCAATGGGAGACGCAGGTAAGGAGCTTAGTCAGAGATGAAAAGGCTGAAGGTAAAATAAAATAAAAATAAAAAAACAATGTGCTGAATATTGGTTAAGAAACCATTAGTTTTGTTTTTTTCAGTTGCCATTAATTTAGGCAAAGACGTACACTCTGGATATGGGTGTGCTGATTCGATTTTGATGGTCAAAGGTCAAAGTTACTGTGACTTCAAGTCTGTCCCTCTTTTGTGAATGTGATATTTCAGAAATCCCTGGAGGGAAAGTCTTCAAATTAGGCGCAAATATCAGTTGAGGCACGAGGATGAACTGATTTGATCTTGGTGGTCAGGTTTTAAAGGCCAAGGTCTTTGTAACATAACATTATTTGAAATAAGTCATGCAGCTACTATGACAACATTTTAGACAAATGTCTAATAGGATGAAATGATGAAGTCTGGCTTTTTTTCATTGCATACATTATGGACAGAAATGGATATAAACTGCAACTGTTTGCTGGCCACATACAACGGCATGCAGTAATCTGAGTTCCTTTTGTATGTTGTTTTGTCCTGCCAGGTGATGTTCAGAATCTACAACTTTCTGTTTAACAGCTGCCCATTGTTTACCAATTCACTAAGTCCCAGTTTGAGTCAACATGCCATTTTAACAAGCTAAATATTCTCTTAGGGATGCAAAATTAAGTGGATTATATTTATGAAATAAGAATCAGTTTAGTCTTGTGGAAATATGTGTCTGTTTAATAGGTTTGCCAGCCCTGGAACATGTATGCATTATTATTCCCACATTTAAACAGCAAGTCAGTTTAGAAAGAAACACAGAAAAATACACTTCAATCAAACAGCAGTTTGTCTTGTGTGAGAGTGGTTAAATTGATGATTTAGTCTAAACTGTTTACAAAGAATTCAACTGAGGCGAATAATTTATCATAAAGCAATTGCATTTTAAGTTTATTTTGTATTGCATGGTTTGTGTCTCTCCTCCTCCTTCCATTGCCCTCCCCCATCCTCTGCTCCCTGCTTGCTCCCTGCTCTCAGGAGAGATGGTCCGCCAGGCTCGGGTCTTAGCTCAGGCCACCTCAGACCTGGTGAATGCCATGCGGTCTGATGCTGAAGCTGAGGTGGACGTCGATAACTCTAAGAAGCTGCTGGCAGCTGCTAAATTGCTGGCTGATGCCACTGCAAGGATGGTGGAGGCAGCAAAGGTAACCGTGCTAAGATATCTTTGATCGTTGTCGCTTATATTGCAGGCACATCCTCACTTTTGACAACAAAAAGCAGTATGTGGACTGAGCTGAGTATGACCTTACTTCATAATGTGAAAATCTGGCTCTCGGTTTCCTCAAAGTGCCAGCATTTCTTAGAACTGGATTAAGATGAGAAATATGCGTGTGTTTGTATGCGCAAAAATGTAAGCACACCAAAGAGTGTGAGACATGAGCCGGCTGAACCTCCTTTGCATTCAATTGTATTCCTCTGGAATTGAGGACTCAAACTGATTATCCATCTGAAAACACAGAATCTCACCTTGTGTCTCTTAAATTGACTTTGCTAGATGGTTTTCCAGTTATACAGTAAAGTCAGCGTATAAAACCATGTGCAACTTTCCAGGATGGAAATTGGAGCATCAAAACTGAAATTTATTTCAAGAGACACTGAAGTGATGACAGAATTTGTGGGTGTCTAGAGTTTTTATTTGAGAAATTCTCAAATTAGTTTTGTCTTAATCAAATAAAACTCATATTGAGGTAAGTGCAGATTTTTTTTCTGTTTATCATTCAGTGGAAACACTGCAGAGATGGCAGTGAATTTTAAGGAGCTGAGACTTTAACGACCTGTATACATTGATAAGTTCAATGTCTGGTTATCACCCTTTGGTTTTGAAATGATGTGCAATTACACTGTAATCCGGGATTAACCTATGAGCACAGTGTATTGATCAATATTAAAGGGTTAAACTGTACAATAAGGTATAAGAGCAGCACTGGGATTTATCAAGCATTTAGTCCTACCCTTCAAGTTCCCAGTGAAACGTGATTAGAGACATCAAACTCTTTCCTCCCAGACCGCTGAAGGGGAGGTTTAGCCTCAGCGCCGACCCCATCTTCCTCAATCCTAACTATTTATCTGATATCTCTCTGCGTCACTCATCTGTCTACAGAATTGCAGACTGATATGAATAACTCTATTTCCAACATGGCAATTAAACGACACCCTCCAGCTGGTTGGTCGACTTTGATGCCAGATTTATCACCAGTCACAGCTGTATATTTAGATGTGTCAGTGAAGGCTGTTGCCCTGGTAACTTCCTTGTGTGGGCTAGTTTCTGGATAGTATGCTTTGTCAGGGGACTGTTTTTGTGTATCTACCTAATGCTGAAGTGAAGAGAGTAGAACAGGAAGACAGGACCTTACTTTTATCTGCTAGTTGCGTGTGAGAATTTCTTGCATGTGACGTATTAACATTAGTATGAAAACGAGCACTCTGTGATACTCACGTAAATTGTCAGCTCTATTCAGGTGATGCCAACTCAACTCACTTGCAGCTGGTCTGTCGCATCATTTTACAAATATGCTTATAGATATGCTTTTTTTTCTTCACAGTAGACTTTAGCAAGTAAGAACCTGAGTAAATTAGCAAAAACAGAAACTCCTTTAAGTGGCGGTAACTTCTATCAGTGAGTGGACAGCAGTCATTCTCCCAGATTTAAGGATACATTTGAGTCTTTGTTACTTAACAGCTCTTTTTGTCTGTTTGTGCACTTGTCTTCCTTGTTTATAGAGATATTTCTGTGGAGTGAAGAAAACTCAATTCCATGGATTTTCAATTGCCTCTCAGTGTAGCTGCAGGTGAACCTGCCAAGTTCCGTGTGTTCACCTCAAAGCAGCAAGGTTACCCTTCTCCAACAGCAAGCGACACCGAAGTGACACTGGTGTCCGCAGAGCCTTGTTAACTTGAGTACTACTGCAACTGTAGTGACAGTCAACTACATAAAAAGACCTGCTTGCTAATAGAATTCAACAGCATCTCTTGACATTCAGCCCGTAACAAAGCATTTTTTGTTTTACTCGAGAGGAGCTGCAGCTGTGCGAGCGCAGTGATTTAAGGTCGCTGCGTACTGTCCGCAGTTAGTTGCAGATGCACACAAAGTGTCATTCATACATTTTCCCGGCTTTATGTTCATCTGCAACCGCCACATACAGGCAGGCTCCACTTTTACTCTAGAACTGTCAGTATCTAACTTAAAAATTATCTGGCAAGAACAAATCCATGTAGATTCTTGATTCATAGGGAGTTTATGCAAATAATGCCTGGGTAGAAAGTTGCAAAGATGTTTCAGTGATCCGGCAAGCTAGCAATGAAAGAAGAACCACACTTCCAGCTGCGATGAAACCGCCGTTAACGGATAACAAGTGTGGCAATTTTGTTTCAACGGCAGGCTAAACAGTATGGCGGTGTTACCTTCGGTTGGAGCTGCTCTTCAGATTTCTAGCAACAGAACAGACCAAGCCTTTTTGGTTGTCCTCTGCTGTTTCAGCTTGAAGCGAACTGCTGGCTCACACGCCGTGTGTGTTTCATGTTGTGTGCGCTTGTGTGTTCTCAGGGTGCTGCAGCCTATCCAGAAAACGAGGATCAGCAGCAGAGACTGAGGGAAGCTGCAGAGGGGCTGCGCGTGGCCACCAATGCAGCTGCTCAGAACGCCATCAAGAAAAAGCTGATCAACAGACTGGAGGTCAGTAATGACATATTTACCTTTAAATACAAGCACACTATTTCTATATCCACTCGTTGATCTGTGTGAAATTAGAAAGTGTTGATTTTGCTTTAATTTTACCAGAGAATTGAAAATTACATCAAACATTATCTCTCAAATACCATGTATTAGGATATTATGTCACCATCAATTAAATACCAGCAGAGACATGTGACTTGGCATCAAAGACCTACAGGTATTAAATATTAATACCTGTAGAAATATTAATTTCAGTAGCGGTTGACTTACCATTCACTTTTGTGTTCTCACACAGATGTGAGTGTGTTATCACTAGAGATGCACCAAAAATTTCAACCACCAAAAATTTTCAGCCAAAAAATGGCAAAAATGCATTTTCGGTCTTTTTGACACAAGCAAAAACGGCAGCCAGGACGCGCCTGTCTGGGTTAGAGCCAGCCGTCTGCAATGTGAGCATATTTCAATATATCACAGAAAGACCCACAGATAGTCATTTGTAAAGCATGTACCGCCGAAATCTCAAGAGGGCGTGCCTCTGCAAAGAGTCACCTCATGTCGGTTACCACCTGAAATCAAAACACTCCCGATCATCATGCTGCGTATGAGAAGAACGCGGCACAGAAAAGGAAAGTCCCTCCCGGCACGTCTTAGTGGAGAACATTCTCTCTCTCTCTCTACTTGCCCCCTTTGAGCAGCCAACTGAAGAGATCAGCTCGTCTGATGCCTCTATCGCAGACGTCATTCCTTTAATCGCAGCACTAAAGCGTCTTCTAAGCAAAGAGGTTGAGACGCACCACGGAGTGAAAACAATGAAACGTGCACTCTTAGTCTGTGAACACACGTTTCGCTGAGATCTACCTGGATCCCCCTGCACTTCATCGCGAGTATACTTAATCCACGCTATAAGGATCATTACTTGGATGTGGGGATAAAGCAGAGCGCACGGGAAATGCTCCAGGCCGCGATGGACGCGGGTTGCGCGCTTGGAGACGGAGAAGCGCGCAGGAAAAAACGAGAGAAGAGCACAGAAAGAAGGGGTCGTCGCTCTGCACCAGATGATGGGAATGCACCCTCATTGTCTGACATGTTTTGTGAGATCCTGCAGAAGAGTGCCCCAAATGATGGGTAAGCTACTCTGTTCTGACTTGCTGTGTATGTGACTGTCAGATGATTTCGTTTTTCTGCCCGACCAAACATTTATTTATGCCCTATTTTATTCATATCTTTCTCGAGTGCCATACAGACAACAAGCTCAGCTGCTCAACAGTTAGATGGTTATCTGTCTGAAGTCCCCATCCCCAGGAGCGACGACCCTCTTGCCTACTGGAGTAACCAAGGCCTGCTTTCCTGACCTGGCAAAGATGGGACACGAGTGCCTGTCGACTCCGCGCACAAGCACTTACAGCAAGAGACTGTTCAATGCTGCAGCTCATGCTCTCGATGAGAAGAGGAACAGGCGTCACTGCGATAAAGCAGAGAAGCCATTCTACATCAAGAAAAACCTATGGTTACCATAGGGGCTATGGCGATCTTTGTTTTGATACGCTATTATGTTGCAGTCCTACAGAGAAAATGTTAAAATCAAATTTTCCATAGCCAGTTATTGACCTGTAGGTTATTCATGAGTAAAACAGTAAAACATTTTATTTAATATTTTATTTTAATGTTGTGCTTTGTTGGAATGTCAGCGCTTAATAAATATTTTCATAATTTTGTAACTGATTTGTTCTTTGAAGCATGAATATAAATGTATGCCATTGCAATGGCGTGGCTTTAGTTAGGTAAGGACACAGTCATAGTCATGAACGCAATGTTACTAAAAGCTGCCATAATAATTTCTTTCAGTGTTTCGGTTTTCGGCCAAGCATTTCTTCATTTTTGGTTTTCAGTTTCGGACAAAATATTGTATTTCGATGAATCCCTAGTTATCACTATAAGTGGCTGTCGGCTTGCAAAAATGTAACAAGGATGGAAAGGTTTTGGAACTCAGTTGCAGATTTATTTGAAATACGGTCCAATATCACTTAGAAAAAAGACATTTTGTGTCGTATTAAGATGTGCAGTTATGTCCCTTTATGTTATCATGAGTTCTCATAATATTTTATCTACAGTATTTTATCAGTATTATACATGGAGTAAGACCTTGTTCTGCACATTTTGATTGTGCTGTATTCACACACAGATGCCCTGACATATGTTATTGTTTAATACTTTATTTAGTGCAGGCTACATTACCAGAGACCTTATGATTATATGAATGCAAACTTTGCAATTATTAGAAAACCCAAGCTCAGAGAACATTGGTCTTAAGGTCACTTTTTCCATACATTCCACCATAAAATCTCAATGCATATCAAAATTAAAGGTGTGACCTCAGAAGCTTTTGCTCTAAATAAAGACTTAAAGAGGCACGGAGACAGAGAACCAGTGTTTGACAACATCTTACATGTGCATGTGTGACTTTGTCTCAATAGAATGCTGCCAAGCAAGGTGCAGCTGCAGCCACACAGACCATCGCTGCTGCTCAGAATGCTGCTGCATCCAACAAGAACACAGCTGCTCATCAGCAGCTGGTCCAGAGCTGTAAGGTGGGAATGGTGTTTTACCTAGTTTTTCCACTTGATTTTTAATAATCATGATCATTAATATCAGTTTTGACTATTTATGCCTGTTTATGTGTCTCCTGTGTATACAGGCAGTGGCGGACCACATCCCACAGCTGGTCCAGGGCGTGCGTGGCAGTCAAGCGAAACCTGAGGACCTCAGTGCACAACTTGCCCTCATCATCGCCAGCCAGAACTTCCTACAGGTGCAACATCCACGTCTATGCACACAGACTGGCCTCCTAATTTCATTCTGTTTGATAGGATAGTTAAAACTTTATATCACGCTAGCCCTGGGAATCAGGCCGAGCAAAGCATAAATAGTTTCTTCATGTGGAGACACATTAAAAATAGGCGTGTGACCCATTTCTGGTGTAACGATTAAAGAAGTGCCACTGTGGTGGGTTTATGAACAGATGAAGGCGTGTTGGGTCTTCATAAATACACGTACCCCGTGAAATAGCCAGTACATGATTTCATCATGCTGCATGGAGCAACAGTTGGGTTTTCAGATGGTCCTTCCATGCTCCACAGGGACAAATGTTTCTGTTTAACATTTTACCCCCTTCTGTTTAAAATCTTCTCTGCTTTTCCTTTTTTTATATCTGTTCTGCAGCCCGGCAGTAAGATGGTGACTTCGGCCAAGTCATCTGTTCCCACAGTGACGGAACAGGCTGCAGCCATGCAACTGGGTCAGTGTGCCAAGAACCTGGCCACCTGCCTGGCTGAGCTGAGGACGGCTGCACAGAAGGTAGAGCTCAGATCCCCAGAGACATTGCAGTGCATAACAGGAAAAGCAGAAGGCCACTGCCTGTTAGAGATGCGCATACTTGACATCTTTCTGAAAGTATGTTGTACCTCTCTGGATCATGCTTATTGCTATCAGTTTAAATCATAAAATGGACAGAAGTAGAGCATACACTGTGGAGTCGTGCTGTTACGTGTTACCGCTATGCTCACATCAGTTTAATTTATGTGGAAACTGCTCAACTACTGGCTTGTGAATTACGAGACAGATGGACTTCTGAATAAAGTCACATTTGTCTATTAATAGCAGAGTTCTTTTTCACCAGCCGGAGCTGACAACAGCCTATACCTATGTTAAAAGATGAGTCCAAGTGAACATTTTGGCAAGACCTGCCTTATTTTTCCAGGCCCATGAAGCTTGTGGCCCCATGGAGATCGATTCTGCGCTTACTGCTATCCAGACCCTGAAAAGTGAGCTGCAAGATGCCAAGATGGCTGCTGCTAATGCTCAGCTGAAACCATTACCTGGGGAAACAGTAAGTGTCATTTTGGACCCCCATGTTTTGTTTCTCCAAATCTAACATGAAAAAATGCAATTGTTCAATGTTCAAACCAGCCATGCAAAAGATCCTGACTACCAGCAGTGTTTTGTAGCTTAAATTTTAGGTTTTTTGTTATTTGTATTTAAACTTCTGTTTAATCTTTGTGGTTTCTTGCTGCTTCAGTTAGAGAAGTGTGCTCAGGATCTGGGCAGCACCTCCAAATCCGTAGGATCTTCCATGGCTCAGCTGCTCACCTGCGCTGCACAAGGAAACGAACACTACACAGGTTGGTACTATGAATCTGCACTACTGATCAGAGATGTAATTTATTATTTTGACCCACTTTTAATTCTTAATTCTTATGATTTTTCATATAGACTGCTTTGTAGTTGTGTAAAAATGTCAAAGACTTTCATCTGTTTTTCACTTGTTAAGTAGAAAATACTATCTATGATGATGTGAATCTGAGACTCTTCCTGTTAGATTCTACCTGAAATGTAAACATCTTGGTGCTTTTATTGCTGGCTCTCACATCTTTTTTTGACCTGATTTTTATGAGCTCATGATGCAACTGAAGTGTCACATTTTTGTGCCATATAAAATATCATCGCTGCAAATATTATTTGTAAAGTTTTTGACTATATTTGGTTTTCTGTCTCATCTAAACTATCTGCAGGGATAGCAGCCAGGGAGACGGCTCAGGCCCTGAAAACACTGGGCCAGGCTGCCCGTGGTGTCGCCGCCTCCACTACAGACCCCAGGGCTGCAGCTGCTATGCTTGATTCTGCTCGTGATGTCATGGAAGGCTCAGCACTTCTCATTCATGAGGCCAAGGAGGCACTGATTTCTCCCGGAGATGCTGAGAGTCAGCAGAGGTTAGCACAGGTGAGCTGATGATGGATTGCTGGTCCTTGTGGAGGTTTATATATCTGCTTGTCCGTGCTTTTTAACACCACAGGTGACTTCTGATACTTTTGGCCAGAAGGCTCAGTTGAATCCCTCTATTAGACTGTGCCAACAGGCTTGATGCACCAAATGTCACAGCAAAGAAAATAAAACAAAATATTTTTAATGTATAATAACACTTCAGTTTCTCTCAATTCATTATCTCCAACCTCTAATGACTACTTAGGTCTTATATGTCATTTGAAGTGTAGCAAAACTTTTCACGAAATACAGTGTGTTTTGTTCTTCATATTTATAGTTGAGGCTTATTACACACATTCAACAAAATATTGACGTTGAAACTGATTTAGCCCCAATCACTGAATAAATAACATGGAGTTACCAACTTTTGGCATTAATGGCATTTAAAGGTGGCTTAACTCATGCATGCAACTATGTAAATGTAAAAGGAAGATCATCTATTTTCTCCAACAGCTCCTTTTCCTTTCCTCAGTATATTTTGGTAAATATTTCATTATGAGCCAAGTAAAAATCCACATCTGCTTAATGGCACATGAAACTGAACATCTGTCAAATACAGCAAAGGACCCTTGTAATAAACATGGTGGCGCATTTATGTTTTTTTAAATTATGTATGCCCTGTCCTTGTATTTGTTTCATAATGCATAAACACAAACACAAACATGTTTCTTAATAGGAATAGATTATGAGGTAATCAGGAAACGAAGATGGAGATGAGAAAATGGCTGAATAAATTAGTATTTTGTGATTCAGGTGTGATGTGATGTGAATTTGTTTTGCTATCCAAACAACAAGAACACACAAGGTGTTATACTTGCCAAAGTACAGAAAGCAAAGCAAGTATTGTAAAATGGTCACAAGAATCGCTGCTAATTTGAATGTTAACATATACATTTTTAGCTTAACGGGGTCACGTGTACATATATCAGCTTGTAACCCTCTCCTCATTGAACCTGCTCTATGTTCTAGGTGGCAAAGGCTGTTTCCCATTCTTTGAATAACTGTGTCAACTGTCTGCCTGGTCAGAAGGATGTGGACATGGCTCTCAAGAGCATTGGGGAGGCCAGCAAAAAGCTGCTGATTGAAACTGTGAGTGGGACTGGGACTTGCCCTGAAACCCTGAGAAGAACTTTGAATCACTACTACATCTCGCCTGCATGAGATTATCACACACTAGGCTTTAGACTGATGTATTATGACTTAGTAGTTCAAAAATTTGAACTGATGCTCTGATAGGATAAGTGATCATTCTGTTTTTCATCTATCTTCATGGTCGTCTCTGTTGTCCTTCATCCAGATCCCTCCAGCTTCCAAGTCATTTCAAGAGGCTCAAAGTGAGCTGAACCAAACAGCAGCAGACCTGAACCAGTCAGCAGGTGAGGTGGTCCATGCCTCCAGAGGCTCCAGCAGCCAGCTGGCGGTGGCTTCTGGGAAGTTCAGCGAAGACTTTGATGAGTTTCTAGACGCCGGTATTGAGATGGCTGGACACACTCAGGTCTGTATTTATTGTAGCTCAGTATGTTTTTACCTAGTTGATGAGACATGATTTTTTTTTTTTATTCATTTGAAAAAAATGGTAGCTTTTGTTGGATTTATATATGTGGGTGGGTGGGTGGGTGGGTGGGTATATACACACACAGTATGTAGAGTACATATACTTGTATATGTGTGTGAAATCTGTGTGAGTGAGCACCTCATCATCATCACAAAAGTAATCTGTCCACCAGGCAAGTGATGCATATCATGATGCTGATCAAACAGCATGATTATTGCACAATGAAAGGCCTCTCTAAGATTTTCAGTTCTGTCATCCAACACAATGCAACAGATGGTGAAAGTTTTGAGGGAGTGCGCGATCGGCATGCTAACAGCAGGAAAAGCCACTAGCCCGTAAACTTACCAGAAGCTACCATACGCTGCCACATCTGGCGTCTTCATCTGAGAGATTGTTCGAAACCACCCAGACACCTAATGAACCTGCAACCACAGAATTTCCACACCATCTCAGGGAAGCTCAGGAGTGCACATCGGCCCCATCTTGTCCTGATTGCAGTACATCGTTATAACTGGCTTGATTGGGCAAATGCTCGCCTGTGATGTCATGTTGCACTTTGGGGGAAATTTTCTTTCCACAGATGAATCCAGGTTTACACTTTATCGGGCAGATGGCATGCAGTAGATATGGCGTCAAATAGGCGAACGGTTTGCTGATGTGGTGCAGGTGCATTTTATTGATTGAATTTAAATGCATAGATATTGTGATGAAATCTTCATGCCCACTGCGCCGTTCTTCTGCCACCATCAGCTTATGTGATAATGCACAGCCCATGTTGCAAGATCTGTACACAAAGCTGAAAACATCCAAGTTCTTTCATGGCGTGCTCTCTTACAAGACATGTCATCTGTTGAGCATGGTTAGGATGCTTGATGGATTGATAAGTATGAATGTATACAGTGAATGCCAATATCCAGCAACTTCACACAGCCATTGAAGAGGCTGTTTCTTTAAAATAAAGCGCACATTTTAAGGTAGCCTTTGTTGTGACCAGTCCAAGACATGCATGTGCAATTATCAGCCTGTTTTATCAGCATCTTGATATGTCTCAGATAATCAAGGATGGATGGATTATCTTGGTCATGGTGAAGTGCTCACCAATGTATAATTTAACAAAATTTGAGAAAAACAGGCTTTTCCTGTTCCTTAAAGGAATTGTAGTCTTTGACTTTAAAGCGTGAAAAAGTATACGCATATGACAAGCTTTTTCTATATTAATTTTGAAATTATTTCTACTCAGAGATATGTGTTTGAAGTTATGGCTTCTTGTTGCAGAAGAAAGATGACAAGGTGCAAGTGATCAGTAACCTGAAGAACATCTCTATGGCTTCCAGCAAGCTGCTGCTGGCTGCTAAGAGTCTCTCTGTGGATCCTGCAGCAGCAAATGCCAAAAACCTCCTAGCAGCCGCTGCAAGGTACCACGGCACATAAGTCCTGCTTATATTGCAAAGATGTTTTCTCATCACTTTAGTGAGAGTATGTAGCTATGGTCACATAATTTACCTTAGGTAAAGTTTAAATGTATTTAAGGATAAATGGTAAAAAAAAATGGAAATTGTTTAACTAAAACATCAAAATAGGAAATTGGAAAAATTGTAATGTGGCTTAAAATGTGTTAATGTTTGTGCATATTTTTACATTGCGCTTATTTTTGAACTTGAAAAAACTTAGTGAAGTGACTTCAATGGAGTAATACTTTGTTATGAACCAGTTTGTGGTCCAATCAATTTCTGTCCACCACCGGCTCGTACAGAGAGCATATTTCTAGTCTTCTTTTATACAGCCAGTGTGCCTCGGAAATGGTCTGTTGACAGATCTTAACATCTGAAGACTAGATTTATCTCCATGGCTGACAGCAGATAATTGGTTATGGAAATGAATGTCCAAAACAAGGCAGAAATATTCCCTTCAGTCAAAGAAAATCAGACCACAGATGCTCTTTACTGCCATGGAGAATATTTATGTATTTCAATTTCCACCGTTTAAAGCAGGCATTTTCACACAAACAGTAAGTATCTAATTCAACTTATTTAGTTGCTGTGATGGTATCCATCAAAATAAGTCTTTTTCCTTCTGATGCTCCAGTTATCAGGAAAAATCATTTTGGCATTTTCTTGTGATAATAAACAGCCAATTGCAAACACAGATGCATTTAATAATGCCTTCATAGGCTTTATAAACTGTGCATAATAGACCCTGCAGTGAATGTACTCGCACGTCAAAGCTGGCGCACTGACGCTCATATCCACACTCTTAAAGGATAAGTGTGTGAAATGTTTCTGTTTCTTGTTTCAGAGCTGTTACTGACAGCATTAACCAGCTGATCACACTGTGCACACAGCAGGCCCCCGGCCAGAAGGAGTGTGACAATGCCCTGAGAGAGTTGGAGGTAACTTTACCACCTTGTGATCGAGCAGGAATAGTCAGCAGTCACACAGCAAATGCCTCTCAGGAGTCAAAAAAGATAAGATAACCTGGGCATTTACGGATCTAAGGAGTTCTGTAACTGCTCGTTTGTCTCTCAGGCTGTCAGAGGAATGCTGGACAACCCCAATGAGCCAGTCAGTGATCTCTCCTATTTCGACTGCATCGAAAGTGTGATGGAGAACTCCAAGGTACATCTTTAAGTCAACCACCTCAGGGATTAGAACACCAAGAACAGACAGAACTTGGCATCCTAAGCTTTTCCCTCTTATTCATGCCGGTTGTGCTTTGTCCAGGTCCTCGGAGAGTCCTTGGCTGGAATTTCTCAGAACTGTAAGACTGGAGATGTAACATCATTTGGAGACTATGTTGGGTCAGCCTCAAAGGCCCTGTGTGGCCTTACTGAGGCTGCTGGACAGGTGCATACAGTACATCACTCATTCTAGAAGAACCCTGAAACAGTTAGTTTTACCCTCTTATTTGTTGGTTTCATGCTGACGACTGTTGTTTGCTCCTCAGTCCTCCTACCTGGTGGGTGTGTCTGACCCCAACAGTCAGGCAGGGCATCAGGGGTTGGTGGATCCCATCCAGTTTGCTAAAGCAAACCAGGCGATTCAAATGGCCTGTCAAAATCTTGTAGACCCAGACAGCAACCCCTCGCAGGTACACAGGCACACACACAACAGTACATTTTCTGTACATATACTACGTATGCAGTATATGCTAATAAATGTCAGCCAAATGTACATTGATCTAGGGTTTGGTTTCATTACCATGAATATTAAGAGGGTGTGTCACCGATTCATTTTCCTGTCTTTGTTGCATGGTTGGCTGTAGTGTTAATTATTGCGTCAAATATCGGTTGTTTAGTTGCTAAAAGTAAAAGCAGATTTTTTCATGTTGGTTCCTCTGGGATTAATAAAGTATCTCTGTTTCTGATTTATAAAAATGATTCCTGAATCTTACCCTCACATTGACAGTGCAGACATAGCTCTGGGAGTCTTATGTTTATATAAAGGTTACTTTTTTGTGTTTGAAGAAATAATTCAAAGACAATTTCAGCCACATCCATTGTAGTAAGAGTAGCATAGAGTGTTCTGCGTGTCTAATTTGGCAATGTTTTGCTCAACGTTAGGTTTGAAGCAGTAGCAAATGGAGTCATTCACCTTTGTTGAGGGTATTACAGTGTCCTTTGAAATATTGCAAATCCTCAGTTGTTTTTTTTTGTTTTGTTTTTATAACGCTGCAGGTGCTCTCAGCGGCCACCATTGTTGCTAAGCACACCTCAGCACTCTGCAATGCCTGCCGCTTGGCTTCCTCTAAAACTACCAACCCGGTTGCCAAGAGGCACTTTGTGCAGTCTGCCAAGGAGGTGGCCAACAGCACTGCCAACCTGGTCAAAACCATCAAGGTATGATATGTCAAGGGTGTTTCTGTGTATATGTATGGATATAGCAGTAATGTCATCTTTTTGATAATAACAGAAATGTCATCCGAGGTTGTTGTTGAATCATTTCATGGTCCCCGTGCAGATGAAAATATTTTCAAAACTTGCTTAATGCAACTTTGTGTAATTTTTCTCTCCGTCTGTAGGCGCTAGATGGTGATTTCTCAGAGGAGAATAGGAACAGGTGTCGGGTGGCCACAGCCCCGCTAATTGAAGCTGTGGAAAACCTCACTACATTTGCATCCAATCCGGAGTTTGCCAGCATCCCTGCTCAAATCAGCAACGAGGTCTGGCTCTGTGAACATTGACATTTGTATTATTATTATTATTATTATTATCATATGAGTAGAGGGTTTATCATAAGTAGTAGATGCTGCTCATAAATATATCCATGTATTTCTAAATGCTTGATAAAGTTTAGTTTGTCCTTGTTTATAGGGCTCTGCAGCACAGGAGCCAATCCTACAATCGGCACGCGCCATGTTGGATAGCTCAACCTACCTGCTTAAGACTGCACGTTCATTGGTTATCAACCCTGAAGATCCACCCACCTGGTCTGTTTTGGCTGGTCACTCGCGCACCGTCTCTGACTCCATTAAGAGTCTCATCACAGCCATCAGGTCAGTAAAGAAGCAAGCAAACAAAAACAGAGGCTCGCACTTTTGCACTTATTTTTAAAAAAGCCAGCTTTTGTTTCTTAAGTATTTTCAATGGTTTACACGAGTTTTGCATTTGTCTGCACTGTTTATTCCTGGACGCACAATAGACATGTTAGTATTGAATTTGGATAGAAACTTGAAAAGACAATTAAGTGTAAGTTGCCAAGCACTCCTTTATAGGTTTATTTTTAAAACATCATGCCAAAAATGTTTTACTACGGTGAAAAGTACTTGTTGGTACAACTCTGCAGCTTTAATTTTTAATCTTTTGTGCTTGACCTTGACCAGACCTGATGCCCATACGGAAGAAATTCCTAGTGTCAAATCCACCAAATTTTAAGTTGGTGGCCCAGCTCAGGAGAACTGCAAATTAGCGTTGACATGCGGCCAGCTTAGCATCTTTCATTTCAGAGGCCCTTTTTACAGCAGTTTTTCTCAGTGTGCCATCCTGCATGGACAATGATGTTTAACAAACGTATTCTGCCTGTGTGGCCAGCTCCCCAGACCACTTGGAGACATCAGTGCTAATTTGGCTGCGCAGTTTGATCTCTTTGTGTGATGACGAGACCTTCCAGGCCCCAATGCAGCAGATATGATCTGAGCAGCAATGAGATGAGGGATTCAGTAGAGCAGATGTTACAAAGACATCCTGGAAACTGTCTGTGTTGGAATAAGCTGTATTAACAACTGCTGCGCTCTTCCTGTCTCGTAATAAGTCTTCTCGGTTCTCTCCTCTCATCATCATCCCCTCCGTCTTTTCCCCCTTCCTATTATCATCTTTCAATGTTACATTCATTCCTGTTTCCAACCATTTTTATTCCCTCCATTGCTGTGCTTTTCCTTGTTCCTGTTCTGTTCTCAGGGACAAGGCCCCAGGCCAGCGGGAGTGCGACTCATCAATTGATAACATCAACAAATGTATCCGGGACATTGAGCAGGCCTCTCTGGCAGCAGTCAGCCAGAACTTACCCAGCAGGGACGACATCTCACTGGAGGTAAGCATCCATCAGTAAGTGGCTCTACATCATCCACAAGAAACTGCTGGTGCTTTTCCTGCTTGCATCTGTCTCTATTTGCTTGTCTTCGATTCATTGTTTACCGTCATCACACTTTGTTTTCTTTCTTTCTTTTTTCTCTCTTCCTTTCTTGCAAGTCCCTCTGTAAATTTGATCTTAGATAGATTACTGTCCATTCTAGGTCATTATTGAAATCAATTAGCTCTGATCTGTGGCAGACCTGCACTGGAGTTTCCATTGGCTTCTTATACCCCATATCTTAAGTCAACATAGAACCGGTTTTGACACCGAGACTAGTCTTGGTGAATTGCTAAGTATGTAGGCAGCAGAACCCAGAGTGTGTTGCTGCAATTGTTTTCCCTGTGTACTGCTCTTTTAGCAGATTCCACATGGCTTATTTGAATTTACCTCTGTCCCAGCTCTAATTTCTTTTCACTTCATCTCTGCAGGCCCTGCAAGAGCAGCTGATGTCGACTGTGCAAGAAATCGGCCACTTAATTGACCCTGTTTCCACAGCTGCTAGGGGCGAAGCTTCCCAACTAGGACACAAGGTATATAGGACAGGAAGCTAATGACTTTACTTTAATACTGTTAGAGCAGAGCAACAGAGTTGTAATTCTTTTAAATCGGTAGCAGTGTCTCCACTTGGGAGGAATGGGCTATATAAATACAATTCATGTCGTGCCAATTTTGCTCTATTCATCTTACAATATTCAGAGTGACTGCACTTTCTCCAACCAGCAGACACTTGATAGAAGCTGATGTT
>CAAKHG010006565.1:33713-50354 GCA_901007715.1 Dactylopterus volitans
AGGACAGTTTTCCCCTTTTCTCAGTCCACCTTAAATGATGCATGGTAGAAGTTCAACTTTGATATGTGGATGCAGTGATGAACTTTGTTCAGACAATGGTTTTTGTACATGTTGTTGAACCCATGCAGTGATGTCCACTACAGAATCATGTATGTTTTCAATGTGTTTCCATCTGAAGGCTCAAAGATCACAACCATCCAAGATTGGTTTTTGGCATTGTCCCATTTTTCTTCAGATTCTCTGTATCTTTTAATATTATGGACTGTAGCCAATGAAATCCAAATATTCTTCTTTCTTTCTTAAATTGTTGCACTATTTGCTAGTGCATTCATTCATAGAGTGCTGAACCCCTCCCCATCTTTACTTGAAACTCTTAGAACTCAACCTCTCTGGCATGCTCTTTTTATATTCAGTCATGTTGCTAACTTGCTGCCACTTTGCATAATTAATTGTGAGAACTTCCACCATGTGTCTTTTTTTGGGCATTCACAAATCCTCAATCCACCATCCTCAACTGTTATGAAATGTGTTGCTGGTATTGAATTCAAAATGTTCATATCATTTTCGAAAAACAATGAAATTCTCAGTTTCAACATTTTAAATGTTGAAATTGTGCTCTTGATTTAAATGTGGGCTTTCAACATCTTCCAGCTCATCTAATTCTGTTTCTATTTTTACACAGCATCCTATAATTTTTGGAAATGGAGTTGTAATACCTCCTAATAATTGCATCCCTAATTCTCCTGAGAGATTGCCCGTAAGCTAGCACCCTGCATTGTGATATGCCATTCTATTTTTTAGCACTGCTAATCTAGATTTATGTAATGTGGATCATACTGATCCAGTCAAATGTTGTAAAAAATGTTTGCAATATGGCTCCAGATTTGATTATTTTAGATATATTATATGAATGATAGTGACCCCCTCATAATCCACATGGTTATCAAAATGATTACCATTATCTGCCAATATTACTCAACCTTAACCTGTCTACTAGTTTGTCTCCTGAGCCTTGTAGTTACAGTATATCGCCAGTGTGATTACCTCAGGCAACACAGCATGTTGGTTTTTCAGCATAATATAAAGGAGTTGACCAAGTATTGCAGTGTGAAAGATTTAATTTGGGCGATAAGGGTAAAAGCCAGTGCTGCTCTAAAGAAATTAATTGGGATAAATTAAGTGATGCCAAGGAGCTGACAGTAAAGTTGATATTCATTGTGAAAAGGTTCTAAGATTTGTACAGGAAACAATTTTTTCCCATTTAGATTTATTTTTCTCTTTTGGCCAATGATTTTCTGTTTCTTTATATAAGGAGACATAAAAGTTGTAATCGAGATGTTAATTAAACAATCAAGTAAGCTAGTGAACCCAAGCAACTTCAACAACTGTGCCAGCACAGTCTCTGTTTCCAATTATCAGGCAAACCACTGCCAAACAAGAAAAATCTGTTTATCTCAAGTACATACTGTGAATATAAAATTGGGAATTACTTATATTATCTGTGCACATTTCTGAGGAAAACTTGTCAGAAAAGTGAAGAAGTGCCTCATTGTTACAAGTCAGTGTTGCCTGTCGTGAACAATTAAACGTGCTTCACGTAGTAGTTGATTAACTAGACAACATCCATTGAAATAACAGTCAGTATGTGTGTGGTTTCAGGTGATTTAAAGGCTTTTCCGCTAAGCTTTTTAGTCATAATTGCAGATTCTGAGGTGTTTTGCTCAGCTGTCTGAAGCAGGCACCATGTACGTGTGATATTACACTTTCCCTCACGGCATCATCTCCCTCATCTCCCCGACTTTACCATCACACTCAGATGTGTTTGGCACAGTGAAATTTAGCATAGAAATTGCTAATGTTTGCATTGCTGTTTTGGAAAATGAAAGTAAGTAAGTGCGTGCATGTGTATGTGCATGTGCACACTTATTTTTTATTTATTTTTATTTTTTTAGCTGGATGAGGGGACACCTCCTGAACCTGAGGGCTCCTTTGTGGATTACCAGACTAGCATGGTGAAACACTCCAAGGCCATTGCTGTCACTGCTCAGGAAATGGTGAGTCTTCAAAATCCCTGCAGCGGGCCATTGTGAAAACATGTCTGAGTTAAATACGTTAGAAATTCAACACCAGATTTGAATTTGTCAAACACAGCGCAATGGAATGTGATGTAGTTAATAAATCTTCACAGTCAAATTTTTGTTTATGTTGTTCATATGAAGTAAGATGTCATATGATGTGATACTCAATTACCTCAGCCAAGGAAGTTTTAACCCTTATCTGGTGGTCTGTCTTTTTTTTTTTAATCCTGCAAACAACCAAACTGAATATGTTGAAGGGATGAGGCATGGATAAAAGACTAACCCGTTCAAATTTGGGGCAGATCCATTTAATATAACAAAAAAACCCTTTTTTTTAAATTGGTTCTTTTCTACGGTGTTCCTTTTTGGGGTCAGCACTACACAAGGTGCTCCCTGTTAGTCATGTTGTTGTGTGTTTGTCAACCAGATGACCAAATCAGTGACTTGTCCGGATGACCTTGGAGCCCTGGCCTCTCAGGTGACCGTGGACTTCAGCCAGCTGGCCGTTCAGGGGCGACTGGCTGCTCACACAGCCGAGCCAGAGGAGGTAAGGACGGAAGGGTGGCTAACGACACTAACGACAGATCCTTTTACTCTTTACATAACTTTGCTTCATCTGGGAGACGGATGTAGGCTTTTATTTTTTTTCCCAATCTGTTGCAAAAGGCGAAAATGTGGGAGATGAACAATTGATAAACAAGGAACAACTATGGATGACAAAGATTTATTTTTGTCCAAATCGTCTTTTTACGAGTCTGTTTGAGTCCAAAAACAAAATATCTGCACACAAATAATTTCTCAGTATTTCTCTGATATGGTTGTGTTGTGTTCCGTCTTCTCCAGATTGGTTTCCAGATCAAGACGCGGGTGCAGGACCTCGGTCACGGCTGCATCTTCCTGGTCCAGAAGGCAGGAGCGCTGCAGATCACTCCATCCGACAGCTTCACCAAACGAGAGCTCATTGACTGTGCCCGCACCGTCACGGAGAAGGTACTACATCCAGGGATTTTAATTAAGATCCGGGGTTTTGATTTTTCTGTTGGAAAGGTGCATGTCTGTGTAAGTTGTGTCTGATTTATTTCATTATAACCACATTTTTCCTACCTGCCATGTTATCGCAAGATTTTTTTTTTGTCGTCTGCCAGCTTAGACCACTTCGGATGCTGTTAATGTCAGAAACGCATCAGTTTGAATTATACACGTAGCAAATCCTTTAGTGCCGGCGCTTTTCCTGCTGAGTTTACCAGCATCAAACTATCTCTGCAGCCATGCCAGCGTAATGTGTTGGCCTTTATTGGAAGAGTAAAGCATTCATTTCTTGCTGTGATTTTGCTGTCATGGTATCAACATTGTAAGAGGGCTATAATTCATTTCCGCACATGCCCCTTAAATCAAAGTGTTCTTGAAGGATTCCCCTGCTATGGGCATATTTACGCTTCAAAGGCTGACTATTTAATTCATATTCTTTGCCAAAATACATTACTGTGCAGTTTTGTTTCATAATTCATGCTAAGAAATTGCACGGATCATGTTGAATCAGTCTCAACAGAATGCAGATGTGCAATTGTGGCCTGCAAAGCAAACAAATTCCTTTGTATTATTGCTATGATTTTTATTCTAAAGCTAAATTGTGCTTTTTTGCTGACCATCTCGAAACGCCCTTTCTGCCATGTTCTGTTCTTTGATTTGGTCTCTTGACTTTTTCCTAACCATTCACATCTGTTACTTTGTTTAGATGAGAATACAAATACAATTGTTGCAGTTGCAAGAGAAACCAGAAAGAAAATCAATTTCCACTGCCACTCAGGCATCTGAGAGGAAAACATGTTGTCAAAGCCAGTTCTGTCTGGACTGTATTTCATGGAGTGAGAGATGCCAGGCTCTCGCTTCTTTTTCTGTTTCAGTAAAAGTTGGGCTTTTCTCTAAGATGCATTACCATTTTCTAAGCGATTTGCTGCAGCATTCTCTGTACTGTTTGACCAATAAAATGTTCAATTACATTCAAACTTACCAGAACATACGGCATAAGCCTTATTTTTAGCTTTTATACCAACAAACTAGCAATAAGGACATCTGTTCAGCTACTCTGTGGGCAGATTATGTCTGGAAAAGGTCTCATGTCTAATGTCAAGACATCTGCACATCCTCACCTGTGTGATTATAGGTTGTGATGTCTGTCCTCAGGTGTCCCTCGTGCTCTCGGCCCTGCAGGCAGGCAACAAGGGCACGCAGGCCTGCATCACAGCAGCCAGCGCCGTGTCTGGCATCATCGCCGACCTGGACACGACCATCATGTTTGCCTCTGCAGGCACGCTCAACACGGAGAACGATGAGTCCTTTGCTGACCACAGGTGAGAACGTCAGATGTGCTTGATTATTTCTGTGTACAAATGCATGAGATATTGTTAAGTCTGCAAGTGTAAGGCCTGAGTTGAGCATAAATCCGCCCACTGGTTATCTTTCATCTGAAACTGACAGAATGACATAGTGGCTGGTCAAAGAGAGGAAATGGTTTGAGTTAGAAACTACAAATTACCCTGAGGGTTTGAAAGATGGAGGAGGCGTCACATCTTTGTTGTTCACAACTGTTCTTTCTCTCAGATTCTAAACTCCACTTGGTGCTAAGAAAAAAACCTAAACATTCAGTTGGAAATTATTTATTACACAATATTGGGTTAGAGTCTATGAAATATTGCTGTGCACCAACAATAAGGGGGCTCATTATGCTCCATTCCAGCCATTTATTGTTTTTGTGGATTTTCACTGGTGCCCGAACATGATTCACGTTTCAAAAAAATACAGTACAGTACTTTTATCTTACGTTAGTAGTAAAGTACATTAATAGTAGCCTTTTATTTAGGCGCTCAGATCACCCTTTGACTGAAAATAACAGTTTAGCTCTTGTCTCTGTAAGTCGCCCCTCCCTAAAAGTATACTTTTTTTCTTGAAGATGGAGCAGCATCCTTGTGTTGAGAGCAGCTGTGCATCTGCAAGCATGACTTGTTTTGTTTTTTTTTTACATATGTTTATCATTTTATTTTACACTTGGGCCACATTTGGTATGAATGTCCGACACTGTAAAATTATATGAATGTCAAAGTATGGAAAAGCATTATAGAATCCCTTTGATCAAAAGTTCGACTTGTGTTACTTGAACTAATTCTCACCAAGAATGATTAACCTGGCCTTACAGTTAATTGTACTTCAATGAAGAACCATATAACTAAAAATACAGAGGAGTCCTGCTGTAGCAGGATGAAAGGGAGTCAGCTTTTTAGTTCACATTATTTCAGGGAGCTCCCTACAAAGGCCTTTGATTTGAAGTGAGATGTGCATCAGTGTGCATTATCTGATGCTTGCAATTCAAACATTTCCAGATCACGGCTTAAATTACCGAATGTCTTTTCCTAGCATAAGCTTCAACTCCCCATTAAAATTTCCTTTCTTTCTTTTTATCTCTCATTGTTCCTCTCCTTGTCATTACTAATCTCTTACAGAGAAAATATTTTGAAGACAGCCAAAGCTCTGGTTGAGGACACAAAGATGCTGGTGTCTGGCGCAGCCTCCGGTCAGGACAAGCTGGCTCAGGCTGCCCAGTCCTCTGCCAAAACCATTACCCAGCTCACAGATGTGGTGAAACTGGGAGCTGCCAGCATTGGCTCTGATGATCCTGAGACACAGGTTAGTCAGGTGGGCCTGTAAGCAGGCCTTTTTGACTTAATTGTCTAAAGAACCCAGAGAACTAAGAAGTTACTTTTGTATTTGTGTTTGTTTGTTGTTTTTTTTTAACATGACAAGCCCGATGGTACAAATTTCCTAAAATAAATTTCTGAGAAGTCCTAAAATCCTTCAAAGGCTCCTGGAAAAGTATTTGGCTAAAAAGGACAAAATAGTGTTATTTTTTAAATCGTTTTTTTTTTTTTTTTTTTTTTGTTTGTTCTTTATTCATATATTCTGTAACCTTTCAGTTTCTCGTCTATCGCCAAGACTGATAAATCGGTGTCCATCTGTGTGTGCCCTTTCTGTAGGTGGTTCTGATAAATGCCGTCAAAGATGTGGCCAAGGCGCTGGCTGAGCTCATTAGTGCCACCAAGTGCGCTGCTGGCAAGGCAGCAGATGATCCGTCCATGTACCAGCTGAAAAGCGCTGCCAAGGTGAGCAGATCAGTGCGCCTGTGAAACCTGAAGCCATGTGATCAGCTGAACATCGATAAATGTACTGTAGGTCTGTGTCTTGAATGAGATAAGAGTAAGAAGATGAAGCAAAATGTTAAAATTTCTTGTTTTATTTCAAGGTAAAAAAAAAAGAAAAAAAAAGAATGAATTTCTGTGGTCAGTTTAGGCCATAGAACAAGGCTAGTGGCTCTTTTTGTGTTTTGAAATAAATATCTGATGGTGTGAAAATGCTAACTCAGTTTTCTTCCCTTGCCTTTGTGCATTGACCAACACATGAATGGTTCCAACTCAGAAGAACCTGAATTAAAACATTTTCACTGTGTACAGCCCCGTTTCAAAAAGGTTGTGATGCTGAATAACATGTAAATATAGACTAAATGTGATGAGTTTAAAAACATTGAAACCCTATATTGAATCGGGAAAAAAATAAAGAAACAGCAATTCAACTGTTGGAACGGAGAGGATACTTGTTTTTGAAATGATATCCCGATTTTGAACTTACCAGCAAACATTTCAAAAGAGTTGGACGGGGTCATGTTTACCGTTCTGCTCCATCACCTCTTTTTAACAACTGAGGAGACCAATTAATGTTACTTTGAAAGTGGAATATTTTCCCATTCCTGCTTGTTGTAGGATTTCAGCTGCTCAACAGTCCCTTCCTCCTTTGCCTTATTTTATGTTTCATGATGTGCCAAACATTTTCACTGGGCAACAAGTCATGACTTTGGCAGGCCAGTTTAGCACCTGGACTTTTACTACAGAGCCATGCGGTTGTAATACTTAGCGGGTGTCGTTTGGCATTGTCTTGCTGAAATTGCATGGCCCCCCCTGAAAAAGATGCCATCTGCTTGGCAGCACATGTTGCTCAAAAAGCTGTATATCATTAGCCTTAATGGTACCTTCATGTGCAGGTAATCCACGATGAGCTGATGCACGCTTATACGATCACGGCTGGCTTTTGAACTGCATGCTGTTTAAAGGCCAGGCAGCCCCTCTCCTCCTCAACCAGAAGGACACAGCGTCCATGACTTCCAAACAGAATTAAACATTTTGACCCGTCAGACAACAGGACACTTCTCTGCCTCCCTCAGTCCATCTCGCATGAACAGAGAGGCAACAGTTTCTTGATCTGGTTCATACAGTATATCCGGTTTCCTCTTTGCATGGTTAGCTTGGCCGGATTTTGGAGGTGCTCCTGAGCCCATGCCGCGATGTCCATTACAGAATCACCTCTGTTTTTAATGCAGTGTTTGTCTTCAGGGCCTGAAGATCACAGCCATCCGATATTAGATCTACCGCTTTGTTCATTGAGGTTTCTTCAGATTCTTTTGATAATATGCTGCACTGTAGTCAGTTAAATACACAGATTCTTTGCTTTCTATTCGAGTTAAATTTTAGTCTCCCAACCTTTTTGGAAACGGGATTATACTCGCATCTTGGAGGTTGCCTTGTGAACATAAGAACTGTAAACTGTGGAGGAGATGTATTCCTCCTGTAGGCTGCAGTTAATCAGTCACACTCCTGGTTTTATGAAACCACCTTCTCACTAGTTCATCTGTATATCAGTAAGGTAAATAACCAGTAAATGTATGTTCAGCATAACAGAAACCTGGGACATTTCCAGCCAGCATAAATCAGTTGAGTACTTGGCCTCAACACATTCTCAGAGCATTCTCATGTTGAACCTATTCACTGCTCATTCTCACCTCTCAATATTATTGTCCCGGTCTATGTCACGAAAGGCGTTTTTAGATGCTACCCACATGCCTCACATGCAGTTTTATGTCTTGAGATTAAGCAGCCCTGGGTGAATTTAGCTTGAGGTTTATGTGCTCCCTTGCATGGGTGTTATGCTCCCCCTATATTTCAGTTTGATGTAGTACACCCTCAGTTATGGGCAATGCTCCAAATCACAAGGGAAGACACATCTCCTGAGCCCACTCACACGTGTTCATATATACAGGCGAAATATGCTAAATATGTCTGTAATATATTACACCACTGAGCTGAATTTATAGTGCAGATTGTGTCACTGTTGCAACTGTTGTTTTTAATCCAATTCCTGTTTTTTTTCCTATTCTAGTTTTAATTCTAACCTCAATTTAATTTAGTGTGTTTGTGTGCATGCCCATATGAATTGTATATTGAATGTATATTGTTTGCTTTGTATTTTGTTAGCCGCAAACAGAGTTTTGATGTATATTATACATTGACAGTTAAGATCTATCTATCTATCTGTCTATCTCATCTATCTGGCAATAGATACCTGATGGAAAAACTTTATTAAACTACCATACCCTTAATATTACAGATCATAATCGTGTTTGTGACATTTTTTTCAATCTATTTGAATTGAATTGAATTGTAGCACTTCTGCAGAACAGAAGAGCCTCAGATAGGGTTATGAGGTCATGTGACCAAAACAAATTCTTCAAGTGTTTTGCTCCCTCTTATAAGAAATATTCACATGGTAAAGTCTGTCTTTGTTTGTTTGTGTTCTGCCAGGTGATGGTGACCAATGTGACTTCCCTGCTGAAGACGGTCAAAGCTGTGGAGGATGAGGCCACTCGAGGCACCAGAGCACTGGAGGCCACCATTGAGTGTATCAAACAGGAGCTGGTGGTAAAGATCTCTCGCTCTGTGAACTGCGCTTCGGCCGAATCAGTATCCCAGTCAGATTTGTATCATGCTGGTCAAATGACACCTACTTCAATGTTGCCCCCAGTTATTTCAATCTAAGGATGCTCCCAACAAGACCACCACACCTGAGGAGTTCATTCGCATGACCAAAGGCATCACCATGGCAACCGCTAAGGCAGTGGCAGCAGGCAACTCTGCCCGACAGGAGGACATCATCCATACAGCCAACCTCAGCCGCAAGGCCATTGCAGACATGCTCACAACCTGCAAGGTTTGTTGTTGTTTCTCTCTCTCTCTCTTTTTTTTTTTTTCAAGAAATTGTGCGTCGTTTTGAGTGCTGTAGAGGTTTACTAATAAGGGTTCAGCTTTCCTGTTGAATCTGTCGTGAATGTCTCTTTGTCTTTCAGCAAGCAGCCTATCATCCAGAGGTCAACGAGGAGGTGAAGAACAGAGCACTGACATTCGGATCAGAATGTACAATTGGATACATTGACCTGCTGGAACAAGTGCTGTTGGTAGGCTGCAGTTTGTGTCTATAAATAATTTGTCTTTATCTTTTGTGTTTGTTGGCATTCCCAATAATGCAGCAATGAATGATATTTTTCAGACTTATTAGATTAGTATTGTACTCTTAATTTTTTCTTGTTTATCATTGAAATCTTGACATATGCACTGAAATATTTATCTCCAAGATATTTTGCTGCTTAAATCCATAAACCCAAAATATTCAAAATGTAGCTTGTGAGCAATTTTGTATATATTATTAACATTATTCAGGTTGAAATTTTCCATCTCAACAAATTTTAGGACATTAAACCTGGATTAACTGATTATTTGTCCACCTGAGCAATAGACACACAACACTGACTTATCACCTTTTATTTTGGCAAACAGTGGTTTATTTATGCACCCAGCTGTTGTGGAGCAACGTTACCATTTATTTGGAGTCTGACAACTTAATTGCAAGCAGATTTTTGGTCTTTATCAACTCCTCAAGGCAGGTCTTGCTCTTTTATGTGTTTGAATGATGCTTAGCCAAAACTGTGAATTTGGAGCCAAGTGAGGCTGTGGAATTTCAGGGGTCAGTGAAAATAAACTTAATTTTATTTAAGGCATGTCCAGCTTTGAAAAAAAAAATACTTTTTGCAGTTCCATAATTCCACCGAATGTTGTTCCTTCAGTGTAAGCCACAAGTTTATGATAAAAGTATCTGTGCAATATGTGTGCAGGTCTTGCAGAAGCCCGTTGCAGAGCAGAAGCAGCAGCTAGCATCCTGCTCAAAGCGAGTGGCAGGAGCCGTCACAGAGCTCATCCAGACCGCCGAGGCCATGAAAGGTAATGGCCAACACACACACACGCACATGCACACACAAAGAGCCTTGTTTTACAGTGTTTCATATGATGCCCCTCCATTTACTGACAGAGGCTCCCAATAAAACCTTTTAAACAATATTTGATAGTTGTTGCATTGGTTGTTCATGTGGAGCTACCCCTTGTTTCCTAACCTTGTCTGAGCGGGCCACATCAAGTTTCTTCCCCAAAAAGTCAGTTTTGATAGCACAAAAATTAGAGAAACAGGTGCATTCCTTTAAAGAAACATTTGCTAACACTGCTGTCCTCCTTCTCTTGCCACAGATGGAGGTAAGTTAGCATTGTCTTCTGTACTGTGACCGATTTTCACCAGCTATGAGCTGTTCAACACCTTGTCCTCTCGGTGCTAACATCAAATCACTTGATCCCATCTTGAATTCCAGCTGCGTTCAAGCTTCTTGAGCACAGTCAGCTCCATCCATCACGCTTCGTTTGACATGCCATCTCATTTAATAAAAAACGTCACTTCATTTTGTCGCAGTGAATGGCAGCTATGCATGGGGTGTGGTGACATGTGGCACTCTTTTCCTGTGTGATCAGTGTTGGTGCTGCTTTTTGTGAGGCATGATCTCGTGAACCACTGCCATTTGGGCATGTCACATTCCTAATTATGCATCTTAACTGTGTGCGCGCGCACACGTTCCCCAGGTTCAGAGTGGGTGGACCCCGAGGACCCGACTGTGATTGCAGAAACAGAACTGCTTGGAGCAGCAGCCTCTATCGAAGCGGCCGCTAAGAAGCTGGAGCAGCTCAAACCCCGAGCCAAGCCCAAGGTGAGTGACCCGACGGTTGATAACATGCAGGGGTGAAGGAGATGATGTCATCAACGCATTATCCACAGTGTTGTGGAAACGATGGCTTTTTTAGATTCAGTTGTAAGATTCATTATAAAAATATGGCATCACGAGAGAGTGGCTGGAGGCATTTTTAGTGCAATGCTTTAAACGTATGTAGATATTTACTTTTCACGTCCTTGGTGGACATAACGGCAAAAACCGTCTACTTTTCTAATAATCACATTTGGCAGATGGAGTTGTGTCCCGTCAAATTAAAAAACAAAAAACAAAAAAAAAGTACAGTCATATATTTTTGTAGCCATGGGGTACATTATTTTACTGTACCACAACATCACACACAGTTACTTTTAGCAGAACTCTGCCTGCCTGCAAGCCTCTCTGCGTCTTCTGTGGTTTATTCTTAAAGGCACCCTGTGGAGTTCTGACCTAGTAGCACTGTAAGGCAGTGATCCTTGTTTGGTTTGTCGGGTTTAGTGACACTGGGTGGAACAATGCAGTCTCGCCAGGGGTTTAGGTGTTTATAATGATCAACAGGTGGCGCTAATGCAGTGATGCAGCAATCTTCCAAGTTGATGGACCCTCCAGGTCTTTAAAATGAGTCCAATGTAGTAAGTGCCGTAACCTGCATAGTTTCTAATGGCCAGCAGGTGGTGACTCCATTGGATACAAAAACAAGTCGGATTGCATAGACGTCCAGAAAATTATGTCGATTTATTACCTGACTAAACCTTTTCCTAAGAGTTAATGGTCTCAGTCACTCAATTCAAGTCTTCTGTGATGCTAGATTTATTTATTTAAACATCAGATATGTTGCTTTCTTTGTTAACAAGAAAAATCCACAGGGCACCTTAAAGTTTCAGTGTGGATTCTGGACGCTAGTGTGATTTCACAGTGACAAAATGGCTATTTATTTCGGAGATGTTCACAGACAAGATGTTCTGTCCCCGGTGCTGTCTCCTCCCTGTTTAAATACACACCATCAAAGTTACTTTGACCCTGATTATAAACAGACTTAACAAGTCTCTTAGTTGGAAATTCCTATAGCAAACAAAGACATTCACTTTTTCCAAGTTAGTTGTGGAATCCATGTTTTGCTTTTAAACTTTTATCATTGTAATTTACAGTGAGCTTATACAACATTAAACTCACTGTTGCCCCGCCTCCTCATCATTAGATGGTCTTTGGCCATAGGCCCCCATCCATACAACATATTTGCCATGTTCCCCCTGTTCCTCATTCAACCCCTCCCCATCCATCTGTGGTTATCCTAGCGAAAACCTGCTACAGAATACTTATGTTCTCTGGCTCCCAGTTAACCCCTTCCCTCCTTCCCTCCCTCCCTGCCTGCCCCCACCTCCGGCGGCCTTCACTGCAGGGCTCTGTCTGATATGTTTGATATATTAGGTTGTTATTCAGTCCCAACTATATATCAAACATATTCCTACAGTGTCCCGCTCTGTCTACAGACTTGTGTGTGTGCGTGTGTGTGTGTGTGTGTGTGTGTGTGCGTGTGTGTGTGCGTGTGTGTATGTGTGTGCGCGTGTGTGTGTTTGTGTGTGTGTTTGTCTGTTCATGCGCTTCTGCGCATGTGTTTGTACAGGCAGACTTTAGCAGGATTGGATGAGCAGTTATTGACAGTCTCTTTTGTAGCACTTGCGTGATTTGTTTTGGGTTTGACTGCGTGAACATTCTGGAAGCCATCGGCATTGAGAAATCAGAAAAACCAGATGCAACTTCTCTGTCACTGACAAAATCTTTCATAAATGTGTTCATTGGATAAAATCGGTACATTATTTTAGCAATACTCTGGGACCATAGTGGAGGGGAAATGGTCACCAGCAGCGACATTTCTTGACTGCAAACTGGAGCCAGTCATCCAGCCTGACTGACTCGTCTCCTTCCCCCTCAGCTAGCGGATGAGACGTTGAACTTTGAGGAGCAGATTCTGGAGGCAGCAAAGTCCATCGCCGCCGCCACCAGTGCTTTGGTCAAATCGGCTTCAGCAGCCCAGCGAGAACTGGTGGCTCAGGGAAAAGTGGGCTCCATCCCAGCCAATGCTGTGGATGATGGACAGTGGTCTCAAGGGCTCATCTCGGCTGTGAGTATGAAGGGCTGTCTTTTAACTGCGCGAAGCACAGTTCTGTCATCAAAATGACTTTTTTGCCGCCGTTTGTTCATTTTGTTTGTTTGTTTTTCGCATTCCCTGTCTACCAGGCACGCATGGTAGCAGCAGCAACCAGCAACCTGTGCGAGGCAGCCAATGCCTCAGTGCAAGGCCACGCCAGTGAGGAGAAGCTCATCTCATCCGCCAAGCAGGTGGCAGCCTCCACCGCCCAGCTGCTGGTGGCCTGCAAAGTGAAGGCTGACCAAGACTCCGAGGCCATGAGGAGACTGCAGGTACCAACACACACACTCCAAACACGAGTTTATTCGCCGTGGCAAGTAATCCTCCGAGCCTGGAGGGGGCAGAGTTGATAGTTACTGGCCGTTACGGCAAGTGCTCGCAAGGCTTTCGGTCGTATAACAGTAATGAGAAGTGCTTGCTTTCACATGCAGCAGCTCCGCTGATGTTCTCGATGGATCTCATGTTGCAACAGATCGCTGGAAACGCAGTGAAGAAGGCATCAGACAACCTGGTGCGGGCGGCTCAGAAGGCAGCGTTTGACAAAGCGGATGAAGACAACGTGGTGGTCAAGACCAAGTTTGTGGGTGGCATTGCTCAGGTAAGCCTGCTCTGCCTAAATGGCCTTTTTTTCTCATTTGCTGCTGGAGTGCTATCAGCTTAAAGGTCACTTAAAAGCAGATCTGTGATAATCTGTAGTGGCAACAGTGAAGGATAATCGAGTTCGTAATAGTTGTCTTAATTTCTTTTTAATGGGGACCTGAACTTAATTAGAGTGGTGAGAGTTAGTGGATTGTTTTTGCACAAAAAAAAAAATTGTAAATGTGAACAGAATAAATGAACTCGAAAACACTGTTACCTCCCAACATGAGCACCGAATGCAACATTTGAAACCATTTCTGAAAATTAAATTGAAAACTTGATGATTGAATGAGAGAACGCGTACAATATAGAACATGTCGTACAACAGTAAAAATGCTGGATGCGGTAACGTGAAAAGCTGTCCGTCCGTCCGTCCGTCCGCAGATCATTGCAGCCCAAGAGGAGATGCTGAGGAAGGAGAGAGAGTTGGAGGAGGCCAGGAAGAAACTGGCTCAGATCAGGCAGCAGCAGTACAAGTTCCTGCCCAGCGAACTACGTGAGGATAACAACTAATGAAGCAAACCACCTGCAAAAAGAAAAGAAAAAAAAACAAAACATGCTTTGCAGACGGTGTGAAGAGCACATCTTTTGTCGGTGCAGATTTTTGTCTTACGGTGACTTCAGATATGCTGTGACTGATTTGAACAAAGCGGTACCACATCACGCAGAGAGAAAGAGCGAGAGAAAGGTCTTAAAAGGTTAAAATACTACTGTGTGGAGGTGACTACTTTCAGAAAAAACAACTCAGCAGCATAAAGATTGTGGTGAAATGACTGAATAACTGCTTTGTGTCCTTGTGTACAATCCGAACATGTAATCTCAAACAGAATGTGACATGGTTGGGACATGCTGAGCACACTTGCTCTCATTTTTTGCCCAGAGGCTACTATTTCTTTCCTTTTTTTTTTGTTTTACAAGTTGCAGCTCTGTTTCATAAAGATGAAGAATTTGATTGTATTGCCGTTTTGTGTCATATAGCCATTTAACTGCAATCTCACTTAAGGAGCAAAAAAAAAAAAAAAGATTCTGCTCGGTACTCTGGCGTTGAATGAATGTGAGTTTTTCTGCTCTGTAAAAAAAGTGTTCACATGCAACCTTGCACCTTTAATATCTGTCCATGTAAATCACTGTGGCTCGTCCTGACTGTAAGTCAGTGGTCATTACTATAAAGGACAATTTTTCATAGTAGTGCTTCTCGGACCATGCTGTAAATTTGAATCATCGACAGTCTCTGTGTAATGTGGACCGTGAAATGGGCATCTTTTACTCATTGTGCTTTATTATTTGACTTTTTTACGCTGATATCGATGGGCTCTACATGCTAAATGACCATCTTTTAATATGCAACAACTCCTGCATGTTTTCTCGAAGCCTGTTAATCGAGGCGTCATCGTGTGAGGCCGCTGAGACCCGAGCGTTTTTACGTTGTTACCATGTGAATGCTTTTCTGTTACCATAGAAGGAATATTTATTACTTACTAGTGTTTTTGGCAGAGACGGGTCTTTCAGGGGCGGAAACGACCTCATCATCGCTAGTGGAGCCTGTGGTGCTACAGATGGTATCCATCCAAAAGCAATCAAACAAAACAATCTGGTATCTTACTCTTTATTTTCTACCTATAAAAGTTTATGCAATAACATGGATGGTGCTCTAGAGGGCAGTATTGGTGTCCCTTACACCATGCTCCATGCAAAGTAATATGGGAAGA
Organism: Dactylopterus volitans; assembly: GCA_901007715.1. Lineage (NCBI taxonomy): Eukaryota > Metazoa > Chordata > Actinopteri > Syngnathiformes > Dactylopteridae > Dactylopterus > Dactylopterus volitans. The sequence goes on from CAAKHG010006565.1 coordinate 49,248, forward strand.
CGACATTGTACAATTGACTGTTTATTTTTGCTTTCACTGTAAACTAGTTTGGCCAGTTGGACCATCAAAATTGGCGCCATGAAAATGCTAATTAAAGATATGATGCAATGCAGCTTCTTTTAATGATATGAACTCTGCTCGACTCCCAATAGATGTGTTTCACTGGCCCGGCTCTTCATGCATCTGCGAAGTCATGTCTGCAGCAATATTTACGACACCAGGGATACACTAGTCAATTCTATGAAGTCAAGAAGCGAACTGTGTTCATAGAAAATTTCTAAACATGGAAATCTCTTTGCAATAGGCGATTTCTTTTTTCGAACCGTAAAACTTGAGGGCATGCATTTTGTAGTTCACATTTTAAATTCAATTTAACTGAAATGACTGAACACCAATCGCCGCAATCAGTCCCTCTCCATTCTTTGTCCGTCACTCTCTGAATTTAAAGTTGCTCTGCTCCGTGCGACTTGGCTGAACACCCTACTTGTGGCAATAGAAGAACCTGGAGTTTACCAAATTCGATTGCAGTGCGCTTGGTTCCTCATCTTATTCTTTGGGCTTTCGGGTTTCAGTACTTAACTACAGTATACTGTATGTTGTGAGATTTGGGTCCTGCTGTGAAAATGCATGGCTTTGTGCTCATGTTGCATCTCACTTTATACAGCCACAGATTTAAAAGTTTTTAAGGGTGCGCCGATTCCGACCCCCACGCACACACAGGGAACTATAACAGCGGTGTACAGCTGAAGGCGGACGCTTACTGTTATATGGAGGGTTTGATTGGATTTAGAGGCGTTTTACATGGTGTGTGTGAGTGTGAGGGGTGGGTCTTTGGGGATGAGGTGCTCCACGTCTCATTAGTCAAGTCAGTAGTGTTATTATTAGTGCCTTAGTCCGTAGCCCATACAGCGTCTGGTCTGCTTGAGTGACGACTTCACCTCATCGGTCAGTAGAAGATACTGGACTAGCGATTGTTAGGAACGATGTCTGTGGGGTTTTTTTTAAAACACATGTTCACATCCTCAAAGTGCTGAACCAGCTGCATCACTAGTATCTCTTTCTCCCACATTTAAGGCCTTTTTGGGGATGGGTCTGCTAGTCAACAAA
>CAAKHG010006579.1:7834-22834 GCA_901007715.1 Dactylopterus volitans
GTGCCTCTCTTATTCTCTTTGTCTCTCTCTCTCTCTCTCTCTCTCCCACACACACACACGCGCCCCAGCAAGCACACACAAACAAAGATTGTTATGAGGCGCAGTCAGGAAAGAGGTGCCGATCTGCCAGTTAAAATGAATTAAGGTCAGATGGAAACGTTAATAGAGCACGGAGGAGCATTTTCTTCAAAGCAAGAAAATAATTGCCATCGTGGGCAAACGGGGGAAACACTATCAGCAACACACACATTTGCATCAACAATCATGGCTCTACGTCCATTGTCGATTTTTTTTTCTTTTGTTTGTTTGTTTTTAACCATTTTTGGTCGTCTTGACCTCGGGGGGTTTGCGGTTCTGAACTAGTCCGGCAAGCAAGACATTTTTTTTTCTAAACTTCCACTAATATATTGCAATGAATAGCGGAATAAACAGCAACATATTCATCGGACCAAAGAAAACATTTGCATCATTCTTATTGTTATGATCAGACTGATCATCAACTCTGTGTGTTGAAGGTGTGGCAGCTGGGCTCCAAGACTCCCAACTTCACTCTGGAGGGTCACGAGAAGGGAGTGAACTGCATTGACTACTACAGCGGAGGAGACAAACCCTACCTCATCTCAGGGGCTGATGACCACCTGGTCAAAATCTGGGATTACCAGGTAAACATGTTCACAGGAGTCGGGTACACCTGTGTTTCCTGGGTATTTGGGGAACAGCAGTAACAGTGTTGCATGTCTAATGATGCAGAAGCAGCAGTCTGGAAGGACTTTTATCCCTAGATAAAGAGATTGTTTTTTTGTTTTTTTTGAAAACTAAACCTTTGACATTAAGAGACATCCACTTTTCTATTGTATTGATGTTTTTAATAACTCTATGTGACGAGTGAGTTTGTCTCTTGTGCTCCTCTAGAACAAAACCTGTGTTCAGACCCTGGAGGGTCACGCTCAGAATGTCACCTGCGTCAGCTTCCACCCCGAGCTGCCAATCATCCTCACTGGCTCCGAGGACGGTCCGTTGTGTAATTTTATTAATCATTTTACACAACTACATACACATACACACACACACACACACACTCAGCCATTTGCCCTGTTTATGTGTGATTGTGTTAGAATATTTTGCCGTGACTTTTAATTTAACAATTAATTTAACTGTCTCACCACTGAAATCTTCTTTAGAATAAACTGCTTAGCCTGTGTTCGATCTTCATTTTTTTTTATCAATTTTATTTTTTTTGCCTCCCCTAGCCAGTGGCATGAAGTTGTCAGTGTGTCCATACATGCAGCCACGCCATTCTTGTGTGCACAATGTCTCAGAAGCAGCCGGAAGGATGGTCTCTGAATTTTGCAGTAATGTTTAAACTCAAGGAGGAACTGATTAGAAGTTCAAAGGTTTCCGTTAAAGCATGTTTTTGGCATTACTGCACATAAAATGCACTGACAACATTATATGCATTTAATACAATTCATATATTTTGGATAGGCGCGGTTATGAACTGCAACTTGACTGGTTGAGGAGATTATAAACCAGGGTGCAGTAATTCCACCTTTTTACCTTGGAGTTGAGTCACCGAATGCTCCTGCGCCACACTTTTGCTCAGTCAGATGTCTTGGTCGTTTTCTTAGGTACCATTCGAGTGTGGCACTGCAACACCTACCGACTGGAGAACACGCTTAACTACGGCATGGAGAGGGCCTGGTGTATCTGCGGCCAGCCGGGCTCCAACAGTGTGGCTTTGGGCTACGATGAAGGAAGCATCATCATTAAGGCAGGCCTCTACCACATAGCTGCATTACACACTGCTCGGCCAAATTATTTATTTCCGTCCAGTGTTGCATTAATTTTTCACCAAGATCTTGTATTGATGATGGGAGAGTCGGACCAGTGCGCAAAGCTCTCTCCAGCACATCCCAAAGAATCTCAATGGGGTTAAGGTCTGGACTCTGTGGTGGCCAATCCATGTGTGAAAATGATGTCTCATGCTCCCTGAAACACTCTTTCACAATTTGAGCCTGATGAGTCCTGGCATTGTCATCTTGGAATATGCCTGTGCCACCAGGGAAGGAGAAAATCCATCGATGGAATAACCTGGTCACTCAGTATATTCAGGGAGTCAGCTGACCTCATCCTTTGGGCACATAATGTTGCTGAACCTAGACCGGACCAACTGCAGCAATCCCAGATCACAGCACTGCCCCCACAGGCTTGTACAGTAGGCACTAGTCATGATGGGTGCATCACTTCATCTGCCTCTCTTCTTACCCTGATGCACCCATGACTCTGGAACAGGGAAAATCTGGACTCATCAGACCAAATGACCTTCTTCCAATGCACCAGAGTCCAATCTTTATGCTCCCTTGCAAATTGAAGCCTTTTTTTTCGATTGGCCTCACTGATTAGTGGTTTTCTTAAGGCTACAAAGCTGTTCAGTCCCAATCCCTGGAGTCCCCTCCGCATTGTGCGTGTGCAAGTGCTCTTACTTTCACCATTAAACATGGTCCAGAGCTCTACTATCTTTTTTCCACGATTTGATTTCACCAAACGTTTAAGTGATCGCCCATCATGATCATTCAGGTTTTTTTCCTGACCACATTTCTTCCTCGAAGACGATGGTTCTCCACTATCTTTGCAGATTTTAATAATGCATTGGGAAGTCCTTAACCCAATTTTAGTAGTTTCTGCAATCTCCATTGATGTTTTCTGTACTTGATGCATGCCAATGATTTGACCCCTTTAAAACAAACTAACATCTTTTCCATGACATTTAAGAGATGAGAGGCTACTCATTGCATCAGTTGGGGTTAAATAACTTGTTGTCAGCTGAAAGATAATCGCCCATGCAGCAATTATCCAATAGGAAGCTCTTACCTGTTTGCTTAGTTAAATCCAGGTGACGACTTTTTTTTGGCCAGGCAGTTAGGTCTTATGTGCTCAACTAAGGAATGGACTGCAACCCTTTCATGAAATTACAAAAATAACAGACATGGTCAATTAATATGGTATCCCTCTCCACCCTGGATCCAACATCCCTTTTCTCATGTTTTTCACATCTCATCATGTAACGCCCCCACCCTCTCCCTGCTCTATCTCAGCTGGGTCGGGAGGAGCCAGCCATGTCAATGGACTCTAGCGGGAAGCTGCTGTGGGCTCGCCACTCCGAGGTGCAGCAGGCAAACCTGAGGACCATGGGAGACGCAGAGATCCAAGACGGAGAGAAGCTGCCACTGGGTTTTAAAGACATGGGCAGCTGTGAGATTTATCCCCAGACCATGCAGCACAGTCCCAACGGCAGGTGAGGGGCTTGACTGAGGTCGGAGGTGGTGAAAATGTGTGAATAAACCAAAGCGCATTTACTGTAATCTAAGTAATGAAGTTTCTTTTTTCACGTCAGTTTTGTGTCCTATTTATTGCTCCTCTCAGACTGCGAAAATCATTGCAACTCTTGCTAAACATGATGGACTAACAGTTTCCAACATGAGCAATTGCAAAAAGCTGAAACCTAGTTACAAAAAGCTGAAACCTAGTTACAAAAAGCTGAAACCTAATTACAAAAGCTGAAACAGAGTAATGATATTTTCATGCCCGTAAACTGGGTGCGCAAAAATTTGTGTGCTAAACTGATTTGATCTGTTCACAAAAGTTTGTGCTTGTTATGTGATTTGGAGTAATGTCATATTTACCTTTTGTTGATCTCGGGGCGAGATTCAGATGGAGTGTATGCACATGTGACTAACCACAGTGTCGTAATATAAAAACTGGCACAGAGGCTTCATGTGCCTTCAGGTTTGTGCTTGCTGCCTAGATGTGTGTGTGTGTTTTGTATCTTGTACTGACAGGTTTGTGGTGGTGTGTGGAGATGGAGAGTATATCATCTACACTGCGATGGCCCTGAGGAACAAGAGCTTTGGCTCAGCTCTCGAGTTTGTCTGGGCACATGACTCCTCGCAGTAAGTCTTAATTAGTCAGCCCTTTAACAATTAACATTCAGTAAAAATGTGGGCCATTGAATGTTACCACCATATTTACAGGTATGCTATAAGGGAAGGAAACAATGTGGTAAAAACCTTTAAGAACTTTAAAGAGAAGAAGGCATTCAAACCTGACTTTGGGGCTGAAGGTGAGCTTCATTACATCATCCCTTCGCTGTGTCTGCATTAAGTGTTGATTATTGTGTGAAATGTTAAGCATGTCTTTGCCCAGCAGGCATCTTTGGTGGCTTCTTACTGGGAGTGAGGTCAGTCAGCGGCCTGGCCTTCTACGACTGGGAGGACAATCGACTGATCCGCCGCATCGAGATTCAACCAAAACATGTGAGTTCAAACTTTAAAATATAATGCAAGTGTTTCCAGTGTGTTTCCGCGTTGCCTTTGCCTTGTTATACATTCTTGCCTTCTTTGTTTCTAGGTCTTCTGGTCTGACTCTGGGGAGCTGGTGTGTATTGCAACAGATGAGTCTTTCTTTGTGTTGCGTTATCTGCCAGAGAAAGTGGCAGCGGCTCAGGAGTCCAAAGAGGAGCTGATGGAGGATGGAATTGAGGATGCTCTAGAGGTCAGAGAATATGAGTTGGATTGTAGTTTGACGTTCCTGAATTTATATATGTTTTTTTCCAAGAAGAGAAGAATGATGTTTGACTGTCAGACTTCACCCTGCTGACCAGGTGCTGGGGGAGGTCCAGGAGGTGGTGAAGACAGGCATTTGGGTGGGAGACTGCTTCATCTACACCAACTCTGTCAACAGACTAAACTACTATGTTGGAGGAGAGATTATCACCATTTCTCACATGGACAGGTACAATGCATGCATACATTTAAATTTGCTAAGATGTACCAGAAAGCCCATTTTAATTTATGGCTTCAGTACAAATCAGATGTGTCCTAACTCTGCCAGTCAAAATACAGCTGATCGATCACCAGTTTATTACTATGTCTCATGTCATGATTTTTTGTTTCCTTCTACTTTCTGTCTGGTGAAGCCAAACTAATGAAGCCAAATAAATCCTTAAACCAGAAGGGCACTCTGTGGATCACACGTCTGTCAGGGTTTCACAGTCCTCTAAGGCATATACACAAACAGTTAAACCTGCCTCTATACTCATTTTCTCAGCCACATTTTTGGTGCTAGTTAATATTCACTCCAATGAGCCTAATTATTTTCATTGAAATTCTGACCTTTGAATTCAGATCTCCACCAAAAGTCAATGGGTTTGTCCTTGGGCCAGAGCGTGTGATGTCCTCGAACTTTAAATCAATGTTTATGTTCATGTGTTCATGTTCTGAACATTCAAAATGTGTTCATTTTTGGTTCATGTTGCACTTCTACACCAAGTTTCATAAAATTTGACGCATGAATTGCATAATCCCGCAGACAATCAAACACACACCAACAACACGGGTGAAAACGTAACCCGTGTGAAGTACCTTATAATATGTCTTAAAAACGGTTATCTGTGCTGTAGGACCATGTATCTTTTGGGCTACATCCCCAAGGATGACCGTCTGTATCTTGGAGACAAGGAGCTCAACGTCATCAGCCACTCCCTGCTGCTGTCAGTGCTGGAGTACCAGACAGCTGTCATGAGGAAGGACTTCAGCACGGCTGACAAGGTTCTACCCACAATCCCCAAGGAGCAGAGAACAAGGGTAGCTCACTTCTTGGAGAAACAGGTATGTTTGTCCTCCAGCGTTTTCCCTTTGAAGTCCACATCCATCTTTGTGCTCATCTCTCTGCGTGACATCCTGTCATTTATGACAGGCCGCCGGAGCAAAGCTGTGTATTCCACACTGAATGTTGGCCTCTGCTTGATCAGTCTTCTCCCTAACCATGATAAACTCTGTTAATTGTGAATTTGCATAAAGGGCTTCAGGCAGCAGGCCTTGGCCGTGTCCACCGACCCGGAACACAAGTTTGAACTGGCTGTGCAGCTGGGAGAGCTGAAGACAGCCTACCAACTGGCCCTGGAGGCAGAGGTCAGACAACAAAGCAACAATACAAGTCTAACACCATGCTTTACAAGCGTTACAGGCTTCACAGCAATTGTGTCAATGAATGTCACCATGCAAACATATTGATTTTAAGCAGGAATACAGTTATGAGTGTTGGCATGCTGACGTTTTCTCATTAAAGTTGAGGCAGACTTTAGGGACATTTTTACAGGTATGAACAAATAAAAATGCTGACACCATTGCTAGGAAACTAAAGGCAATATGGATGCCAAAAGGCTCCTTGCTCCTTGTCAATCACATCTTGGACATTTTGACCTATTATATAGTTAAATAATGTTGCAACACTTTTCTTTTAAAGCTAAAGGTCATTACTAATGGTTAAAAAAGCATAGCCACACCAGTTAATGCTAATCGAATTAGCTTGCAAGCATGTAGGTAACATAATGCAGCAAACACAATTGGTAAAATGACAGCGGAAAAACATTAGGCCAGGAAATGAGCAGCAATAAAAACATCAACATTTTCTTCAAACAGATTGTAAATTTACTGTATAGAACAAAAGACTACTACCAATGTATTATCCACCAAAGATAGTACTTCCATGGCCACTGGACAAGTATGACATCATAACTTTGGGGCTTTCTGAAAATTTTCACTTACAACATTGTGAATATCAACCGGAGAAAACGAATATCAACCAAGGGTAATGTAATAGTAGTTTGTCCAATAGATGTTGAGATATTGCATGTTAGATCAAAGTGGCTAACTGACTATTCCATGTACATATTACAGTTGAATATGCTGCTTATTGTTGTTGCGTTTTTTCAAACAATGATGTTCAGGATACAGGATAATGGGTGAAGAATCTTTTTTTTTTTTTTTTTAATTATGTAAGTCTGCAGGATGAGTCATGACCCCGGCATCCATTACCCAGTCACTGCTTCACTCTGTATTGTTGTTGATGCCCATCTCTCTCTTTGGCACCTTGTCGTGTGGGGGTTCCAGTCAGAACAAAAGTGGAAGCGGTTGGCGGAGCTTGCAACAACAAAGTGCCAGTTCAGCTTGGCTCAAGAGTGTCTGCACCAAGCTCAGGATTACGGGGGATTATTGCTGTTGGCTACTTCCTCGGGCAATGACGTAATGGTGGGTAAACTGGCTGAGGGGGCTGAGAAAGATGGCAAGACCAATGTGGCCTTCCTCACCTATTTCATTCAGGGGAGGTGAGTGTCTGAGGGCTGGAGGTAGATAAGAGTGCGGGGGCTAGGGAAAATAATTTTTGATTGAACCAAATTTTCAGATGCTCACAATTTTTTTAAATCCTTATTTTGTAATATTTACAGTGTCATTATTGTGTGTTTTGCCCAGATTGGACAAATGCCTGGACCTTCTTATCAAAACAGATCGGTTGCCAGAGGCTGCATTCCTGGCAAGAACATATCTACCCAGCCAAGTGTCCAGGTGAACAACGTAGAAAAGTAGATGTGTGCGTGCAAGCATTTATATGAGTGTTATGCATTAGTGTATGATTATACTGTAAAATAAGAGTATAAAATGATCCCTGGAACGGTTTTAATTATCACCGCATTTATGATGTCTCAAGCATGAAAGCTCTTCTTCAGACACACTGGGTGCATTTTATATTAGCTTCTGGACTCTAACCTAAGATGTAGTGTGTGATATGCATGCATTAATATGACATCTTTGTTCTGCTGAACTTTTACTTGTGAAATGTTGTCAAAGTCCGTATTTTTCCAAGGAGGATTAACGGTATACACAGTCTTAATTAACATAATTGAAAAACAACTTTCTGACGGTCACAGTTCTCTGCAGGAACATTTCTTCATGTGTGGAAATATTTGCATTATGCATCACCAGTGAGCAGCCTGTCATTCCCTTCCTCCAGTGTGGTGAAGCTATGGAAAGACGGTCTTTCCAAGGTCAACCAGAAGGCAGCAGATGCTCTGGCTGACCCCACCCAGTATGGCAACCTGTTCCCAGGCCTCCAGCAAACCCTCGTGGCTGAACAGTACCTGAGGGAGACTCATGTCAGTGTCAGACCTGCTGCAGAATACCCACTCATCCTGGTCAGTGGAAAAACCCAAAGAGTATTGGAAAACTTCAGCTGATTAAAGAAGGGCATTACACTCGGAGGTCCAATCAGTTCCCCGTAATGGATCAAATTTTGCCTGTTTTGCAGGCAAATGAGGACCGCAATGTTCTTGAGGAATCTGCAGGTTTCATGACCAAAGGAGAGATCGTCAAGTCGGAGGTGAGGACCAAAATCTGCAAATCTCCATGCAAATGTGCTAACTTTGTGTCGACCTCGCACCTGCATGACTTACTGAGTCAAGTCGAGCTACGTTTCGGCTCCACGCCTACAAGTCAATGCTGTCAGATTACCGTAAAAGCTGTCTCAGCACAAGATTAAAACAAACAGAAAGCAGCATGCCCTCGTAGCCGTTCGATTAAAAAACAACAAACTGAAGCGCCTGTCAGCGTCAGACCTTGGTTGCATGTCATCTCCCATCTTCCCAATCTTGTCCTGCCCTCTAAAAACACTGTGATAAATATGTAATTCCATTATCATCATAGCACATAGAAAATTAGTTAATTCTATAAATCGAATGAGTCTATAAATGTGGAGCAACAATGCTGTGGCATACAGCATGACTACAGTAGGAATTCGAGCACCACCTACATTTTCAACCTCGCACCCCACCAACTGTCATTTCATTCTGTTCTCAGACACTTGGCAGCAAAGTTCTCTAGCAAATGTGCAAACTGGTGGTGTTGCTGTGGATTGATGATGGAAAGTTGTGAGTGAACGTGCCTCAGAGTGTGACAATCCATTACTGATGCAGCCCGTGTGAGAACTCATCATCCTCTTGCTTCACATAATCATTTGTTCCAACTCAAAGCTCGAACTGGACAATATGGCTGAAAAATCTTTTAAAAAATATCATACCACACTTGATTTATGATTTACAAAAGACTTTTATTCAAATAGGTCTGGTATTGGGGGCGGGGGAAGCATTCAAAATAAAAAAAAATAAAAAAAGCATACAAGGGTGAATTTAAATGTTTTTATACCGTACCAGCTCTGTCTACAGCTTTTATTCTGAAAGGAAAAAGAGAATTCTTTACTTCTCATAATGTGGAAGCTGCCCTCTCTCTCTGAGTTCAGACTCTGTAGTTATTATTTATCACAAGTTGTCAGGCATATTTTATATGCTGCATGTCAGACCATCATCTTTGGTACATGTCACATGTCCCGGCATCTGGGACCCTCTCATCCTCCAGGATGCTTCGGAAAATTGATGCAGCAATGCTGGCCTCTCTTTCGCTGGTGTTTTGGGGCTGCTGATGTCTCATGCACTCCCCCCACTCAGCTTTATTCCTCCGTCTGAGATGCTGGAATAAATACTGGATGTGGTGTTGCTGCCCTCAGTTGTCAGACAAATGTTGCAGTGGACGGGGTCAGTGTGAGGATGGATGCTGAAAACCAAACCGCCTCCCGGCAACTGCAGAGAGGCTGCCTTTTTGGGCACTTAAGCATGCACATGCTGCCATGTTGATATTTACGAGCGTCTGAACTCCAGGGGGCATTAAAATGAAGCCAATTTTAAACTTTATCCACTTAAATCCACATAAATTACCTCATGAAATTGATTTATCATCCAACCCCATTCAAAGCACCACTTCAGATGTCTGAATAATGACAGTACCAACATTTACGTTAGAGACACTGTGTCTTGGGCAGATGGCAGGTGGATAAAGCCAGCAATGTTACAGCATGCCTGAAAAACCTCTATTTCATACAGTCGACTAATCCTGTTATCCAGAATCTCCTTTACTGAATGCACATCTGTATTCCAAACAGATAGCGGAACAATCAATGTGTCTTTGATCACGGCCAGGTTTAAGCTTCTTACAACGGGCTGATCATTGTGCCTGTTTCATAGGAAGGAGCAGATGAAACCCTCATGATAGCAGCGGCAACAGAGGCAGCACCAGTAGAAGCAGCAGCAGCAGAGGCGGCAGCAGCACTAGAAGCGGCAACAGCGACTGAAGAGCCCATTCCGCAAGAGCAAGAATCTGTGAACGATGTTTCCACATCAGAGGAAGAATCCATCACGACAGCAGCAGCATCCTCTCTGGCTGTGACAGAACATGCCGACCCAGAACAAGCACAGTCGGTGTCCTCTGAGGTGACTCCATTCGAATCAAAGTTGCAAACTTTAGTCCCTCTGGAGGAGGACGTCTTGCAGGAGCCCGTCACAGACATTCTCCTTAAAGAACCGGAGACGGTGCAGCCAGGGCCTGCGGGAGGTATCTCATCGTCAGTTGAGGAGGATGATCTGGAAATGTCTCCAGAAGATGATGTGGCACCCGCTGCCTGCGGTCCTCAAATGCCTCTAATTGAGACGACACCAGAAACCATCACGGAAACAAAGGAATCGCCATGTGCGGAGGTGGCTTCAGAAACTGAATCAACAGAGGATACAGAAGATGCAGAGGATTCTCTGACAGTTGAAACCAGTGAAATAGTATCACAAGATGCATCCACTGAGGGAATGCACACTGGTGATGAACCGGATACAGGTGTCACCTCTTCAGAAGCACCAGGTGTCATAGACACAGAGGTAGCAGCGAGAGCAGCTGTACCATCACCCCCACCTGTGGAGGAGCTCATCTCTTTTGAAATCGCAGAAAGCCCGTTGCTGGGTGGGCTCATCCCACCCCAGACGTTCCCAGATTTGGCCCTTGACTCCCTGCTTGACCGGCTTGTGGACACAACGCAAGTAATGGAGCAAGTCACAGCACAAGAAGAAAAATTACTCCCAGTGATGCCAGAGGGCACTGGGGAACCCGCGGAGCCTCCACAGGCTGAGCCGCAGGATTTATCCCCTCTAGTGACTCCTGTGGTTGAGGATGAAGGGGTGGGTGGAGGTTCTGAGGGAGAGGAAGAACCAGCAGCGGACCCCGAGGCAGACACAAACGAGGAGGTAAATATTGTTGATGCCTGTGATCAAGGTGAATAATAATGGGAATACAATGAGATGATGATTAGAGCCATGAGCTTGCTGTTGCTCGCGCTGCAAAAGGTCAGAACCAACCTCTGATGTTTTTCCACCTGTAGGTCCTGGATGACCTGGAACTGGACAATTTCGACCTGGAGGACATTGACACCACGGATGTCAACCTGGATGACGAGTTCTTGAATGACTGAAGAGGGACTTCCAACTTTTCAAGCAGTGACCAAAAAAAAAGGGGTTATTCCCTGAACAGATGTCTAACCTGACCACAAGTGCCCTGATAATCTTAGTGAGCTCTCATTTGCTTTCTTTGTGGTAGACCTTAGAAGTCGTTGAGATAAAGATTTATGGCAGAACTAAGTGAAATTAAAACTCCCAAAGCCATGATTTCAGAACAACCCTATGTTATGGACCTCCTGTGGTAAACTGTAGTCAAGAATCGATTGAAAGGGAACTATGGGTGTGGTGTGACAATGTAGTATTTCTCTGTGTGTTTGGAAATATGAGACACTTAGAAATAAAATTTGCAGTATGTGTCGTATCTTTAGCAGTGACAATCAGATATTTGAAATACACATGACTCATTTTGATATGTGACAGCATGAAAAATCATTAATAATGTCTTCATACCTATTTTTCTTCATAATAGCGCCGCTGTGGATCAGGGTGTTATTGGCAATTTTTTTTTTCTTTGTAATATTATTCCACTAGAAAAGCAATTGCTTTTAAATGATCAAAGTAGTATTTTTAATTTTATGAGGTAGTGCTGCTCATGTCTTGCCAAAATGTGGAACATCTAGAAAAATGTCAATTTGGTTGCATCCGAGTTTGGTAGTGATAATATTTCAGTCAGATGTTACACGGTGAATACTGTTCTTTTTTAGTTTATCAAAATAAAGTTATATATAACACATGCTTTGTGTTAAATGATCCCTCCCCTTCTCAGAAAAATCAAAGATGGTAGCCTCTTAATCTAGATGTGTCAAAGAGGTGCTTAATTTATGGGAATTTCATTACCCCCAAGGTTATGTTTTAATTGCGATTCGTTACTCGGTTGATTGGAAGTTTACACAGAACAGTTTTTCATGAAACTTGTCGGAGGGCTGGGGCATGGACCAAAGAAGAACCAATTAAGTTGTGGGACACTTTTTCATCAATTAATTTGAATGCACTAATGTGACTGTTCAAAAAAAAAAATTCAGCTTTTTACTTTTTTCTATGTAGCATTTTTTACCTTTTTTAATCTAGCATTTTTTAGAATTACTCCATTTCCATTCATCTCTCAGTATTCACACATACTCTGAAAGAAATATATTTTCTAGTTAAAATGGGTCCTTAACTCCCAAGTGTCCAAAAATAATCTTTTGAAGCAGTATCATAAGTTTTTCATCTGATAAACGTCTCACTCAGGTGTTGTGTAATAGAGGATTTAGTGTAATCAAAACACATTCTACCCTTTTCCTGTAATCATTGTTGTACTTTTAATCCTTCGTTGTATGCTAAAGATAATAGTTTATCCAAATTAGTACTGATGTCAGGGAATGGAAATTTTGTCCTAGAGAACAAAGAACTTTAAGGCAGAAACTTATGTAAATTAAGGCTAAAGAAAATGTAAGGTTCAGCCCATGATTGAAGAGCATAGATCCATACTGCTATGTGGCAAATTCCTCACTCCAGGTTTTTAGTCAAGTGAAATCAAAATGTGTCAGGTGACCACTGGGAGAAACAGCTTGAGCATTTCATACTGATACTGAGGGTTTACCCTGCTAGATGTTTCACCTACGGTCCACTGCTGTGTAGCATCATCACTACCTGGTTGTGTATCAAAAGTATTAAGAATAGAAAAACGCCATCACAGAAGATAATAACAAGTCAGCTAAGTAAGGGAACAATAGACTTAACCCAGGAACTGAACCTGTCTTCCAGGTGAAAAGTCTTCATTTAATCCACTTAATCCCACCACAGCCTGGTTCCTGCATGGATTTAATCAGTATTTGTAACCACATTTCAGACCCTGATTGTTCCCTGCTCAAACCTTGTTCCGTGTGTCTAAATCTAACCGCAGCATCAAATCACACAAGTACAAAGACCTTTTTATTGTTATTTACATCAATGACTTGACACATGGTTCAAGTGCGAGCTTCAAATAGAACACACTCACAATTTCTGTCCATACGAAAGCTTTGGGTGATAATTCTTTCCGTCAACTGACTTTGAAGCTTATGCCATCCCCTCGCGGAACAAACTTTATTCCTCGGCACCAACAGCAAAAGCACTGAATAATCATTTTGCTGTTGGTGCCGAGGAATAAAGTTTGTAAAGTACTGAATCATAAATTGCAAATGGAAGGTAATTTTCAGACGTCTGGATCGTCTCCGAGGGGGTGGGGGGGCGCTCACGACGAGGAGCTCTGAGCCGCAGTCTGTTCGTACGCCTGCAGTGCCAGCTTGATGTAGCCAGACTGCTGGGACTCCTCCTCAGCATAGACCTGCAGGGTCAAAGGTCAGCAAAAGGAAGGAGGAAAAACAGTCAACTCAATTACTTGAAGATTGTAGCCAAGTAGGCGTAATTGATCAAAAAATAAGCAAAGCTGTGGCATTGTGGTGATGGCATAATTATGAGGCAGCAAAGAAAAAGTTTCACAATGAGCCATGACTAAACGGGACTGTAGCAGGTAGACACCCGTGTCTCCTGCTGCTAACCTTTCACATTAAATGGCTGTCACTCACAATGACCTTCCCCGGTGCTTTAAGACCAAGACGCTGCAGGCACTAATGAGAGCTGATGTGTCCTGGTTCTGGCCCTGCAGCTCTCATGCTGGAGAAAAACCCTAAACCTTTCGCACAGGAAACCTGAGATGAGATGGCCTTGACTTGACCCCTCCAGAGCAACACTGACTTCTGATTTACTCAAATACCCAGGGAACTAAATTTACATGGCCTGAACAGTTCCCAGAACAAAAGTAAAAAAAAAAAATTATATCCACAGAAGTAATTGAATAGTAGTGTTAAAAAAAGAAAGGGAAAAAAAAACCTAACAACCACAAATTCACAGTTTAGTTATTAGCACCTTGAGCAGGTCAGTGCCGGTGGCCTGCTGCTTGGACGCCTCCTGCGCGGACTGACTGTGAGGGTGGACCAGGTGGAACAGAGACACTAGACTCACAGCATCCTGGAGCCTGAAAAACACACACATAAACACACGTAAACACACAAGCTCTTTACCATGCGGTATAGCAGAAGCAGCTGGTGTTAGCTCGCTCAAATGAAGAGCCACACGTTCCATCTTAAACATCAGTTCACCAAGTCAACAGCTGCCTCTTATAACCGTGTTAAAAGTAGTAATAGTTCCAACAAGCCAATACTGATCAACCTCGTCTCGTTGCAACGCTTTCAGAAGCCATATTAGTCATTGTGACTTGGTCTCTTTACGGAGGTATCAACCAAGCAATTGTGTCATAGAATTAGAGTGCTGTGTTAACACACCTTTGTGTACAAGCAGTGCGATGGAGGTACTGTGTGTACAGGAAAAGGGGTTTGAAGTGTGGAATATGAGGCACTCCCTTGTTAGCGTCAGTACAAACGACCCCCTTTAAGCGTGCGTACTCACAGCTGTCTCTTCAGCATGTCCACAATGAGCCCGTCCACCCTGCGAGCGCTGACCAGGTACCAGGCCATGCCTCCGAAGTGTCTGGTGGAGCGCAGCAGCTCATATTTCCCGTGCTGTTCCAAGTCCTCGTAGGTAGCTGCATGCACCTGGGCAGCGAGGCGTATTTGAGCAAATATATGAAAACCGACCGCACGGTGATGTAATTGGAGACGCGTCACCCCGTTTCATTGAATGTCTTTCCGCCTCAAACCGTAGCAAAACTCAATTAATTGGCCGTTGTAGAAAATGCTTTTCACATCAACACTCGCAAAACACAACCTCTTTCTATTTTACCATCCGGGTCGCGTGACCCAAAGCAAATATAGAAAATGACTGGAACAATTTCACGGTTGAGCGGGCCTGATACAGTA
>CAAKHG010006579.1:27834-32341 GCA_901007715.1 Dactylopterus volitans
ATCTCGTACACTGGGCTGTATGAGGTTTTGTTATCTTTATCCTAATGTGCATCTGTACAGCTCGCCGTCAGAGCGCTAGCGGTCAAAAAGCTGCACAGGTCCCACCTGGCAAGGCACGCTCGGATTCTATCACGGCCATGCATTCAGCTTCTTTCACTGCGGTAGAATTACAGAAATTCCATGACAGTGTCCACTTCAGTGTGTGCTGACCTGACCTATGACCTGACCTATAGGCTGCTGGATGTCCTCACCACAAATAGTGGCAGTTAAGACGTCAGTCTGCGTAACACATGAGCCTCTTGATTTTACATTCGCCCACTGACATTTGAGAGCCGTCTGGAGGAAATTGATTTTGTCATTCTCTTCTTACACTTCTGCTACAGATCCAAAGCCATTGACACCTCTGCTGTGTAATGACAGCAGGGCCAGTACATCCAACATGACCAACAAGGTTCTCTCACGCGTTACTCTTATTTGCTTAAAAAGGTAGAAAGCTGTCTAATGCGAGAAGTCTGACGTCCTTTACAAAGAGACGACCGGACACTTAACTATATGGGACAGGATACGTTCAGTATCATCTCTGCTCATAACACAGCAGCTTCCTCGCCGAATACATAACGCAGCCAATGCCGTTTCCGCTGCGTTAGCCAGCTGGCTCAAATAGAAGAAATAAAAACACATTTTACGTTGTATTGTGAAGGCTCGCGTTCTAATATTCTAATGTTGTACGTCGTGTCTCCCCGCCGGCAGGGAAAGCAACATTAAACTGCCCGGTTTTAACATCCCAGCTCCGCGGACCGCTAGCCAAACACGCTACAAGGTCAGTGTTCTCCGGATAAGTTTGTTGCATGATCGGGCTATTTGAGAGGGGACATACGTACCGGCGTCTTGTGCGCCGCTGCAGAACGTCCTGGTGCCGCATTTCATCCACATGCGGTCGCTCCTTTGGACATTTTTCACCCAAGAGCAGCTGCGGAACACACACCGCGCAGGACGGAGCGCCGCCATGTTTGGTGGACCTCGCGCACGACGTGACCTTTCACCTGACACTTTGCGCAGCTCAAGGGATCATGGGATATGTAGTGTGTGGGTGTGTTTAAGTCGCTTCAGCGTCCCAATCCATTATTTTTCTTTCCCACGCCTTATCTATGGCCACCTTTTCAACTGTGTGGAGAATAGACAAACTGAGAAGAGAAGTTCAGGGTTTTTAGAGACGCCCTGCATTTTTATCTGTTGTTCTTTTTCGGCAAGCAAATGTCCTTCAACTATAAGACAAGCAAGCAAACTCTTGTGTAATAAGAAATCGGTTTGAGCAAGGACAAAGTGAGTAACAATAAAATAGAATTAGAAATAAAATGATAAAACGCTTAATGAGGTTTTACACTTACATTTGGTGGAGGAAATTAATTAGTTTGATTGGTTGATCAGAATTCATATGATTCTTGGACTGACTTTTTGCACCTTATTGGGTTTTTGGCATTCATAATCAAACTATGATAGGTTATTCACTAAAAAGAAGCCGCCGTTCCATTTACTCTTCTGACCACCAGGTGACACTCTGCCACCAAATATCATCACAATCTGCAACGCCATTCGCAGCCAAATATCAGCGAGGATTGTGCGAGTATGTTTGTATGTTTTTATCAGTCATACAGCCTTCTTTTGTTTGTCTTTGTATTGTGGTTCAGCTCTGTGTAGCCGATACATATAAATAGCTTGTCATGACAGTGTGTTCTAATAATAATAATAATAACAATAATAACAATAATAATACAATCTGTCTGGGTGATAAGAACTGTGCTTAACTGTGAATTAAAACACTGAACTAATAAACACTCGTGTAGGCAATTTTCTTCTGCAGAATACACATGCTCAAAAGACATTACTATTTTACCTCCTGATTTATTTTCACTAGTTTTTATTGTGTTGGTTTTTTTTTTTTAGGAACAATTAGATATTTATATATGTATGTACTATAAATTATGCCATCTGATAAATTATTTTTAGATTCTTCCCCTTTTTGATTTCTATTTTATTTCAATCATTAATGATTTTTGCATGAAAGTTTATACCCTACATCAAAGTATATCATCTCCTATGACTGGCCAAAAACACATTAGGAAAAAATATTTATTTATCATTTGTAATTGGGGATTTTTTTAAAATGTTGTCTTTCAAAAACCGAAGACAAAAATGCACACAAGCATAATGAATGCGCATAGACAAAAGCTGAAAAAAAAAACTTAGTCTTGCATTTACAGTACATGTGCACATTTGTACATCTTTTAATTGATTTAATAATTTTTTTTTCTCAGCCTGCTCATGCATTCGCTGCTGTTCAGCTTAAAAACTGAAACCATTTTTGAAAGTTAAGCAATTCTAACAGATAAAAAAACTGTACTTACTTTGACCCATGTGGTATTTACAACCCAAAAAGTCCTTGAACAGCAAAGATACTGTACATCTGGCCAAGTAGCACTTTTTGCACTCCAAGCTTTAGCAATGAATCAGTCTTTGACACTTAGAATTGAACTGCGTGTCATCAGCTGCTTGAGAGTTATATCCAGCCATGACTATAATTTGAGTGGCTTTCATCATTGAAAGCCGATGTAAAAAAAAAAAAAAAAGTTATAGCTGAGAATGAATGACAGGAATCATGTTTTACAAATGAATTCTACAAGGTTCATAGTCTTTTCATAGACATTACATCATATTGCAATTAAACATTTGAATTTTTGTTTTCACTGACCGAAATAGTGGCCTGAAAAAAAAACTTCTAATTGAATTTAGTTAAATTGGTTTTCAGCTTTTATTCATTTATCACATATGTAATTTCATATTTAGAAGTTAGTTCATAAGTACTATTATTGGTGCGACAAGGTGAACCTTAAAATACTATTACCTTTTGAAACAGAAATTCACAGTAGAAATATTTGAAAAATATTATCTTCCAGTGGAATAGATAATAAATACGAAATTATTTAATTATTTATTGAATAATATAATAAAATTATTGACTGAAAACAGAGGACGGTCAAACGTGCCTTGCTGACTTTAATAGTCTCAGTGTGGATCAAATTCACTTCAGTGAATGCGGCCTTGCATGAAACAATACGTACAATAAGAAAATGATATGTCTGGTAATACGTTATCAGTATAAAGACATCAATGTTTAAAAATGAGACAAAAACCTTTTATTAGAGGCGCACTAAAGCTTTTAGAAAGCATTACTGAGCATAAATAAATTATTTATTTGTGGGGAACTATTTTCAGTCAGAGTATTTCTGGCGGCAGGGTGGAGTCTATGATTTGTTTATGGTTTATGTGAAGAGGGACACGTACTTTGCACATACGCAAACTGAGAGCAGCTCTCCAGCTATCCAATTCAAGTATCATAGTGTTCATAGTGAATGCTAATTTGGAACACACATGTTCATCATCCATTTGCAACCGTGCAGCTCAATTGTGCATTTGTAAACATTTTTGAGCAAAAATGGTGTTCTATGTCTCACAACAACAACCTATGTTAGGATTCTTATTTCGATAATAGAACTATTATGGAATATCAGCACACATCTTGTTTGTTCTTGTTGGGGATTTAAAAAAAAGTCATGGAGACATTTTTGTCTTCATGGATTTCCCATGAAGCCGAAATTTGTTAACAACTTTGGAACAAAATTCTAAATGAGGTCATTTGACGCCATCTCTCTCTCTCTCTCTCGTCTCCATCTCCTCCCCACCCTTGACACACACATGCACAAAGTAGCAGTCACAAGCCCCCAACAAGCCACCACTATCCACAACCCCACAAACCATCCCATCCGCCCCGCCACCACATAACCCTAGAGCTCATTAATAAAGCCTCATGTGCCACGCACAAACCTCTCCTCGAGGATCTTGTTTCCCTTCCTCCCTCTCCTCCTCCTTCTCCTCCTCTGAGCCCCGACTCCCCCACTAATCTGCAGTAGGATTTAGATATTAGGCGGACAGATGGAGGTGTGGCTACATTGGTAATGAGGTGAGCAGTGGCAGTTAGTCCGGAGGCCCAGACACCGGTGGAATGATGTGTGGATTGAGCTGTAAGAGGCCCTGACACAACCAGATGTACACAGCTGTCACACTGCTGACAGAAAGTAATCCTGCAACCCAGAGAGAAGGAGAAAGAAAGAGAGAGGATCAGTGTCTGCGCATTTAGTTCGAAATCTATATAACTGATACTCAGTTTCAGCTCTCAGGTATGACAATTGAAATGTTCACTGCTGCTTTAGCGTGTCCACCGTGAACTAAGTTTGATTTAGCCCTCGAGTTGCGCACACAAACACACACACACGCGCACACACACACACACACACACACACTCGTGCACACACACGCACGCACGCACAACACAAGATACCGGAGTGTTGCATCTTTTCAAGAGCTCCATAAAAATGTCAAATTAATGCTGCCAAGACTGGTTTCTTGAAATTATGTTTTTAATGTCACAGAGAGAATATATGGGGATCTA
>CAAKHG010006591.1:4667-19693 GCA_901007715.1 Dactylopterus volitans
CGGAAAAAAAAAAAAAAAAAAAAAAAAAAAAAGAAAGAAGAAGAAGAACAAAGGCTGTTCACAATCACATAGATTTCCAAAGGATACCATAACAGATTTGGTGATAAATAAGATATTGTCATCAATTTTAACCAGAAAAATGCAACTCCAATCTGCATTACTGCAAAACGCTCTCAAAACCGGATGTCAGAAGCGACACGCTACTTGTTGTCTCTTAATACAGGCTGTTTGAAGCACAGCGGCTCCAAACAGGCTGCTACCTGCGCTGTGATTTATGACATGCTTGTGTACACTCGGCACTCTTTTACCTCTTCAGCACTGCAGAGAGGCGCCGGGTCTTCGCCTGGTGCCTCCAGGAAACTGATTACATCAATAGCACCTGCCTGCACTGCTCCAAGAGGAAAAGCATTAATATTCTGAGCACACAGTACTAAGGATCGAATCCATTACACCAATCTATAATGAGTAGGCATACAGCAAAAAAAAAAAAAAAAAAAAAAGTCCTCATATAAAAGGTTTTGAGGATAGCGGCAGGATGTCTCTTACAATACAGTACAATGATGAAAGTTCACTACGTGGCTTTTCAGTACTCAATGCTTCCATTTTGTCAAAAACGCAGTGTAATGGAGAACCGCGAGCTGCATATTCTAATGCAAACACAGCAGCTCATCGTCTTCTCTCATTTAATCGTGCGGTGTAGCTTCTAATGGAGAAAAACTAGCTGCACTTTGTTTGATGACTGTGAGGCATATAAGCAGACTTTATTTGCAGCGAAGCGGGTCTGTGCTCTCAGTTTTAACAAGCAACTAGAAGCGCTCCAGTAACTATTGATTGTTTTCTTTTTAAGGATTACCAGCTTTAGTGGTTGCTGTTTCAATGGGATTCACCAAAACAAAGGGCTATGGGACCGAGTTGTAGTAAGTTTTCCCTCTCTCTTTTTTTTTTTTTATTTTTTTAATCTGTAGTTTGCATTCAGCACACATGTGGTGGGTTCATGGTAACACTTAATGAGTAAGTCTTTCTTGCAGTGCCTTATTTATCCTAAATACTGTCATAAACAAAGTCCCTTGAACCCAATCAAATTTCAAAATAGCACAGCAAGACGCCAATTTCTTGTGAGTTGTATCCCTGCAGGACACCAAACACATAAACACTGCTTAAAATCTCTTTAGCATTTTATTAGCCTGTGAAACTTTGGAAATACAGTGAGAGCATATGGCAGCCCTCCCCTGACAATTGAGGAGAGTATAGTTAGATGCTGGTGTGCACCATTAACTGGGATGTTAATGCCTCAGTGGGAGTTTACTGGTTTTTCCTGCTTTCCCTGCAGCTGCTGGCTGTCTTTGGAGGGTGGACTCCTCTATGCCTTTGTTGGACCTGCAGCTGCTGTTGTTCTGGTATGTTTCAATCTTCAGACTCCACTTAAAAGCAGATACATCATGGGAAGGCATATGAAATTTACGATAAGGCACAGAAGCACACTCATGGCACAAAACAAGATGCACAGAAACCATATGTAGTTCTTGTTAGTGGAGCATAGCAGCAAATTTTAATATGCTACAGTGTTTAATCATCTTAAATTTACATTAGTGCCAAAACAGAATTGCATAAATAATCTCACTAAACAAATCACTTACGGGGATAGATGCGATTATGTTTTTAGTATGAAGCCTCTCTCGTGGTGGGGTTTGTCATAAAGTGATTTCAGATGTTGTATAAAAGTAACTAAACATCTCAATTTGAGAGCAGCAGGCTCTCTTCTTTTGCTCATTTGTCTGCATCCTCAGAGGAACACAAGATAATCACTGGAAAAAATGTCAGGAACGGCGCTCTGCTGTGAGAATGAACACCACACTGTTATCACTTTACTGATACTGTAATATCATAACCAAATGTCTCAACGTAACAAGGCCTCGCAAATAAAAAGTGACCCAAATGTATTTGCATGAATACTTCATGAGGTCTTTATCTCAGTGGAGGGGATTTTTAAATAGATTGCAGCCTGATGTTTAAAGGAATTGTCACACTGCTGCTGCAGATCTCCCTCAGTTTTCTTTCAGTGTGGGCGCTGCTAATAATAGCAGAAGGTGCCTTTGAGAGTGTTTCTTATCAGGCAAATCTTTTCTTAAGGCTCTTGTGCTGGACCGGGAGTGCAAGGCACGCCTGGTACATTGGCTGACGAGCAAACTGCAGCTAAAGCTAGAGGTCAAAGCTCAGCGCGGACGGAAAATTGGGGGGTGGGGGGCGGGACGCCCAGGGCAGACATGACATCAATCATTTGCTAACTATGGAAAATGTTAAGCTGGCGCACATTGAGCGTTGGTTATGAAATAGTCTTGTTGCGCATGATTTATTTCATAGTCCTGTCCACTTCCTTCCTCTCCAGGTCAACATGGTGATAGGGATCTTGGTCTTTAATAAATTAGTGTCCAGAGATGGTATCCTGGACAAGAAGCTGAAGCATCGAGCAGGGTATGACAGCACATCCTTGTTAGTACCTTCCGTTTTTTCTTCCAAACATTTCTCATATTTGAACTCCCTGCAAAAATACACATATGGTCTGATTTTTTTGCACCTCATGTTGTCTGAAGGAAATCAGAGGCATAGAGGCCACATTCCTCATGTGAGACTCTTTTGGCTCTGTGTTTCGGTGGCAGAATAAGCCCAAGATAAAAATCATTCAAACGCGCACACACACACACACACACTGGCTGCCTCTGCTGTTGCTAATATGATGGGGGAGAATTTAAAGTCGGGCTAGTGGCTGTTAGCGCTGTTTGTCATGCTGTTGTCTCTATGTCCCACAGACAGATGAGTGAGCCGCATACAGGATTAACTCTCAAGTGTGCCAAATGTGGTGTTGTATCAACAACTGCTTTATCAGCAACTACAGCCAGCAACGCAATGTAAGTGCCTGTCAGTGTCTCTAAATCAATAAAACGATGCTGCAGGGAGACTCTGCATATACAGCATGTCCACCTCTATAATTTAAACCAACTCTGCTGTGCAAACTGATAATCTAGTTGCATCCACATCGGATGTACAGAATTTCAAAAGGTTCGTCACATCCATGTTATGTGCTTATTTGTGTGTAAGTGATTGGCATATACGGCTAGCATGCACATTAAAGGTCCAGTGTGTAAGATTTAGTGGCATCTATCGGTGAATTTGCAGGTTGCAACCCCTCAACTGACCCCTCCCTTTGAAAGAGCCTTGATGGTCTCTACAAGATTATTCACATATGATTCCACCTTTGTCAGCAATCGCAACTTGCTTCTCTGCTCTTGGGTTTATTCCTGTCCACCAAAACCATCCACCATCCATCTTCATGAATGCCTCTATGTGGAAAAAAAAAATAATAATAATAATAATACACTCATGGAGGTTCTCACCAGCTTGTCCATCTTACTGTAAATGCATCCAGGGGTTAAAATGGAATTTGTTATATGAAGGAGCTCTGCAGTTTCAGGGTTTTTATAGGTGCC
The DNA here is from genome assembly GCA_901007715.1 of Dactylopterus volitans. Classification (NCBI taxonomy): domain Eukaryota; kingdom Metazoa; phylum Chordata; class Actinopteri; order Syngnathiformes; family Dactylopteridae; genus Dactylopterus; species Dactylopterus volitans. The sequence continues at coordinate 8,153 of CAAKHG010006591.1, forward strand.
CTGCACAGGCTTTTGAGGTCCAATAAAAGAGCAAGTCACTGTGTGCAACAGAGTGTGCAGTACCTGCCGTTCTTCCTCTGTCATCTCCATCACATTTTTTCCCCCTCGTATTCGGCTCTTGTCTCGCAACTACTCTCCTTTCCAAAGCTCCGGTTTGTCTCTGTGAACTTTTTAAGTTTCTTCTCTGTCTCAGTGAGAAAAGTTTAGCAGTCTGGCTTCAGATGATGTCGGCTCGCTAAATACTTCAGGTAAGGTGGTTGAAAAAACATAATGGATGCCGGCTGCCTGTAACGCTACATGAAGCACTACATGTAGCATGACTTGTCAGGCAGCATAAACGTCTGTCATGCGACCGCACAGATGCTAATACTATCACATACAGGTTACTGGTAATGGTGACTCATGCCATCAGAAGTCCCTAGTCACGACATTTATTGAAATAAACACAGACAAAGGACTAGAATTGCTCGTATGGTCACTAAGAACAGTGAGAAAATGTAAAAGTAGATAGCTTCAGCACAATGTGCTGGTGTACAGAATGTGTCCTTGATGGCATTCAGTAGCTGGATAAAGAATGTAAGATAAAACTCTCTTGTAGCTGTAGTAGGACAGGGCTTAAATGAGTTATTACTAATGAAGTACATCAAAAGCAACTGGAGAGATTCTTTGCAGAGTACCAGCCTCTGCCAAGGCCATTGTAAAAACACAATGTTTTGGCTGTGCTAAATGAATCTACCCCAGCATTTACTGGGTTTTTCCTCGGCCCAAGCTCCACCTCTTCCCCAAGTTCTGTGAAATTCGGCTTTGTAACAATCCAAAAGTAAAGATCCGAAAACATGAAAGTGTTAGATTCTCATTTTATTGCCACAAAGACGCAAGTCTTAATTTCAGGGTGATTACACACTAATGAAAACAAAGTTATGAATACGGTATTCCATTTCTACCAAAAGATGCCTCTCAATAAAACACACTGTACCTTTAAAGCGCCCCTGCTCTCATAGGGAATAATGATTGGGATCATTTACCTCTGCAGACCATATCTTGTAATCTACACCAATTTGTTTGCTTTTATGTCCTCTACACTCCTCCTCCATTCTCTCAGGGCGTCCCTGTGGAGCTCCTGTGTTGTCCTACCTCTGCTGGCTTTGACATGGATGTCTGCAGTGCTCGCCATGACAGACAAGCGCTCCATCCTCTTTCAGATCCTCTTTGCCGTCTTTGACTCACTGCAGGGTTTCGTCATCGTGATGGTGCACTGTATCCTAAGACGAGAGGTAGACGATGATCTCCTTTGACTCTTTTGCCTATGATCTCTGCTTACTTTGACGTGCAAGCTGTACATTTTTGATTTAAATTTCAACTACTGCAATATGTTGATTTGGCTCTTTGATTCACAAACTGATTTTGATTGTTTTCTTTAATCATTTCCTTGCTGGATTTTATTGTACAGTTTCCGCCAGCTGAAGTAAGACTTGTCTTGGACTTTCTGTCCTGACTTTCCAAAGTCATGTGCTTAGTTCTCGCAGACTTGGCAGAAGACTAGACCACATAACAGAAGCAAATATTAACATTATTTATTTAAAGCAAAAGATGTTCCATGCATTACGCCTGTGATTAAAAAAAAATGGATTTCTGCTGTCCTTAGGTCCAAGATGCTTTCAGATGTCGGCTCAGAAACTGCCAAGACCCAATCAGTGGTGATGCAACAGGAACCTTCCCTAATGGGCATGCTCAGATAATGGTAGGCACAGTTACCCCCTGTTATCTGTAGTCATTAGATCCTCTATAATTTAAGTAGACCCAATGTTCCCTAGATATTTATGGCACTCATACACGCCCCCTTGTTCTCCATTGACCTTTGTTTAACTCTAGCTCATCATGCAGCTTTTTTATTCATTATTATTCATTTAGAATATCACCTCTAAAACACAAGGCATTATCTCCCATAGGTTTATAATCCTCCAAACAACGCTTTGGTAAAGCTTCAATTACATGCAGGGAAGATACTTGGCCCTCTGATAAATGACATTAGTTCCCTTTAGGGGGGTTTTTAGGCCGGCAGCTCAACCTTTTATTTCTGTTTGATTGGAATCACTGCCCATGTTTGCCATGCTTGCCTCTCATTTCCCCTTGCAGGGTAATAGAGGACTGTTCCCTGACTGACCTTTGAAACAGGACAGCAGTCTCTTCATCTAGCACCACGACGCCATTGGCATATCATTGCACTGATCTGCCATTAGTATTCTAATACTCCTTTGAGTGAAACAGTTTTCACAACAGCAGATTGGTGTCAGGGCCTCTTGGTTCATCTTGGTTGCTGCATTTTCATCAGAAGATATTTTATTGATATGTTGCTGGCACGAAGCGAGGGAGGGGGGTGGTGGGGCACTGATTGCTTTTCCTTTTCCTAAAACATGGAGAAGAAAAAGAAGCAGAAAAAACATTATTGATCTGAGCCCAAACTGGCTGCAGTTGATGTTGTATGAAAACAGCACATTAAACTGTCTCTCTGTTTTTCCAATACTGATCATTGGACTGTTTTCTCCCTGCAGACGGATTTTGAGAAAGATGTGGACATCGCCTGCCGATCAGGTAAAGAGCAGATGTTCTTCTCATTAACAACATTCTCTTCGCTTTCCATCTCAACACCCAAAAGAGGTTAGATTGTAAAAATAGCTCAGCTTACATAACAGCCAACAATACCCACAGGAGCTTTTTCACAGTTACCAAAGCACAAACTTTAATCTGAGAACAAAACAGTATAAGTGAGCTATTGGAAATTCACTTTATTTATCAGCTTTATGGCAGTAGATGGCTAAAATAGATGTGAATCAATGTTCTTGCAGCTGTTTTTTGTAATGTTAATTGGATGACTTTGCCATACAGCAGGTGTGTAGGTGCTTGGATTTCTGATCTTGGCAAGGATTTTAAGTACAACTCCTATCAGTGTTTGTATGATTTAATAAAAGTCTTGTGAAGAAATGTTTGGAGGAGATTATGGAAATGATCCTGCCTGAATTAGTGGTAGTAGGTTGCAGAAGCCAAGGGCCTTAACTTTTCCGTTCCCCATCCAAATCTAGATGGATCTGCTGGGAACATCAACAATGATTCAGAGTTCTCAGAAACACTGCTTGTTAAGAGACGAACGGGGTTGCCTGGTCCTCCTGACCTGCATTAGTCATTCCATGTGGTCTTGTATGGCTAAAGTGGACATACCTGATACAAAAAGGCAAAGCAGACAGGTGTCATTTATAAATTATGAATCAGACTGTAGTGGAGATGTAGCCAGAGAGCAGTGCATTTTATATATTACTACTCTCCAGGCTCACAGACTTCTTTTACTCATTGCTTCAGCAAATACTTGATTGAAAATAGGTAAAGTTATACCTGGGCTACATTTTCTTAATGGAGAATTGGGTGCATTTCGAGGCAATTGCTCACCAAAAGATTAAAAACGCTGTATATGACGGGGAGAATTTCAGAAGTTAACTCTTATTTACTGTTTCTGTCCTATGCATGCAGGTGCAATGTTACGTTGCATGTTCACGGTTATTTGCGCCATCGATACAGATTTCGCTTTGCACCACAGAATCCTTTGCAACTTAAAATAATCTCAGACTAACTGACACCCATGTCATTACCAAGAATTTCTGTCTAATCCTTTTATCACTCTGTCCTGCAGCACTCCACAAAGACATGGGTTCCTGCCGTGCCGCCACCATAACAGGCACCCTCTCACGCATTTCTCTCAACGATGAGGAGGATGAGAAGGCCCCAGAGGGCCTAAACTACTCTACGTTGCCTGGCAACATCATCTCCAAAGTGATTATCCAGCAGCCTTCAGCTCTGCACATGCCTCTGGGAGTGGGCGATCTGAAGGAGCAGTGCATGGCTGACAGCAACGCTGATATGCGCCGCACTGTTTACCTGTGCACCGACGACGCCATACGCCAGAGCGACCAAGACATGGGTGGCCATGACATGGAGGGCCACTCAGCGCAGGGCCAGATGATGGAGACAGACTACATAGTCATGCCTCGGGCCTCTGCCGCAGCGGTGTCCGGGACGGGCAACGTGCCCACCCTCCTGAAAGATGACACCAAGATGAACATCACTATGGATACGCTGCCGCACGAGAGGCTGATGCATTACAAGATGAGTCCTGACTTCAATATCAGCCCGTCAGCCATGGACCACATGAATGTGAACTTGGAGCAGCAGTATCCCAGCGCTCCAGAGCAGATGCAAAACCTGCCCTTTGAACCTCGCACGGCTGTTAAAAACTTCCTCGCTGAGATGGAGGAGTCGGCGGGCCTTTCGAGGAGCGAGACAGGGTCAACCATATCTATGAGCTCCTTAGAGGTACAGTATATATGCTCTGGTGGATGAAGCACAGAGGATACAGAGCTGCATTGCGTTCTTTACCATACAATTTAACATTTGTTGTGCATATATATATTTTTGTAGAATGCTGATTTAATAACTTTAATGCCTTCATGCTTTATTTTCACAGAGGAGAAAGTCTCGGTATTCTGATCTCGACTTTGAGGTAGGTAAAAACATGTTTCTGTCCACAGTACTTGCATCGATTTTTGGGGTTTTTTTTTGCAGAGAAAAGCCATTTTTTGCAGTTATGTTTGTCATTTGATGTACTAGTACTTGTTGTGCCTCCTTACACTTGTTGGAGTTACACAGCCTTGACCTAAACATATTTATTGGCATGCTGTGTTGCTAAGGTAAAAGCAATGCTGTCAACTGACAAACAGGGAAACAGTTTTCATCACCATTTTGTCCTCCTCCATCTCCTCCATCCATTAGCTATATGTTGATTTTCAAAATGTATGCTTTTAAAGTCATTTGCACATTCCACATCTGATTTTACCACTTCTTCAAACCCCCTTTTTGGCAGGTTTTAGCATTTCCTTTGCATTGTAAAATCCGCTTTTACTGCAAATATCTATCTATATATCTATATATAGTACTTTCAAAGTAAAGGAAACATAAAATGAAAGCTTCTCACAGCTATTTTGGCATAGGCTGCATTTTGTTTCAGTGCAAAGACACCCCACTCTTTGAAATGGAAGGTTTATGCCAAGGTTTGATTATAAGGATTTCCCTGACGCCAACAAAACTCTAAATGAGGCAATTTGTCACAGATGAATGATGTCAAATCCAGATACTCCAACTGTTGCAAATAAAATGTAGTCCAGGCTTTTTTTTTAATTATCCTCGTGTTTCCTTTATTTTGGCAGTTACTTGTATAAATGCAGAGACGAGTAGATTTGTTTCAAACCTGGCCTATAAGTGAACTACCATGACACTAACGAATTGATCAGAGTTTGAGTGGGTGGAGAGGAAGATGCATTTCCATTATTGGCTGTCAATACCAAAGAAAAAACCCTTGCCATTGCAGAAAGTCATGCACACCAGGAAAAGACACATGGAGCTGTTCCAGGAACTGAATCAGAAATTTCAAACCCTGGACCGATTTCGAGACATACCAAATATGGGCAGCATGGTGAGTAACAGGAAACCAGGGGGGTGGCTGTCAGCCAATCAAGGAAAACATCCAGTCGCTCTATTTAGACACCCGGTGCAGGATACATAATATGTGAATGTGCAAATAAGAGGTTTGTAGCCAAGTATCCATGTGGAAGTCAACCTCCCTATACACAGCAGGTCTGCCATTACGAGTTGGTGGGGAGTGGAGGGTGGGGTGGTGAGTATGGGGGCTGCCCGTTAAGAGCACAGAAGCATTTTCTCGACAAGGCCAGTAACAGGGAAGAAAGACCGTTGGTAATGCAGTAGAGTGCATCCATTCCAATGCAAGGCCACGAATGCCCTTTTATTTACATGCATTTATCTACTTAGCAACCCCATCATTTTTTCCATTAATGCATGGCGGAACTTTTTAGTCTATCAGCATCTATACAAATACTGCCTTAAGTTTGCTGTTCTTTCACTCTCTGTGGGGATTTGAGGGGGAGGGGTCATGTTTTATCTATTTTTTTTTTTTTTTTTAAATCTCATAGATATAGAAATCAGGCAAATTATGAGACACTTCCCGAACTTGCTGCAAATCTAAAGTCCCACCATCTGTCTGCCACACCTGGCTGGAGCCATAGACAACAGGGATGTCAAGCTTGATCCATCCATCTCAGACAAGCGGCAAGGATGTCTATGCAGAATGCAACAAATAGAAACTGGGCTGGTGACCAAACAAAGCCAGGCTATTCAACTATGTCAGCAATGCCGCAGCCTTTTAGCTGCATGTAATTCTTCGCTGCTCACATTTCAATCACCCCTGATGTGAGGTGCATTGCCTAGCTACTTTAATAGAAAGCGATAAGTACAGTAGATTCTCACCCGCCCCCTCTGCTTTTTCCCCTGTTTCACCCCCCCCAAATGAATCTACTGCAGAGTTGGCTGCAAAAATTACTCTCCATTTTTTATTCACTGACTGTGAGCAGCTTCTCCCTGCTATCTGAAGCAGCATTTTTTTGTGACTGTCAATCAAAAGCACATTCAGTTGAATGGCCCACACATATAGTGCGCCAATGCTCGGGAGGCGGGAGGGGAGTGCACAATTCTGCTATGACTCCATGAATAGCCTCAGCATGTTCACATTTTATACACTACCATTACCTTTTGTTATCTGATGCGTTCCACAGCATTAATCCATTTTATTTCAGTATGACCAGTTGGTAGGAAATATAATGGACTTGAATGGAAAAAAAAAAGGTCTGCAGATATCATGCCACTAATGTCACTCCCTACTGGCCATGTTCACAGGACAAGGCAATGCCAAACAAGAACCCATGGGAGAGCTACAATCCAGCTTGTGAGTACCAGAATTACGCCACTATGAATGTACTAGAATCTGACACCAAGGACTCGCTGGAGATGACGCCTGCAGAGTGGGAAAAGTGTGTCAACTTACCCTTAGACGTCCAGGAAGGAGACTTCCAAACCGAAGTCTAGAGGTGAAGATGGAGGAAATGCAAACTTGAGAATAGAAGGAGAAAGGGATGTATTTTGCACTGAATAAAGCAACGGACTTTTCTAACAGCCTTGGCATACATATCTGGAAAATACGAGTGTGGCAGGGACAGTATGTGCCAATACAATATAAGGACTGAGGACAGAGAGAGAGAGAAAAAAGAAAAAAGGGAAAAAAAAAATACAACATCAGTGTTACTTTTTGTATTCTCACTAGTGTACTTAGTGTGGGGCAGCCTGGTGTACAATATTTACCATCATGTGTTTCAAATTATCTGTTGAGGAATTGGCTAAAAAAAAATAAAATAAATAAATAAATGAAAAAATTCTCTCTAAATGAAACCTCACAAAGCAAAGTGACATGCCATGTCGTCCCAGCTTCATTGGATCTAGTTTAACTAGACCCAGGAGCACAATGTATATATTTATGCAGGTTTTTAAAAAGTTTATAACAGTCTGTTTGGCCATTACTACACTTTTTACTTTATAATACAAAACATGGGAGGCAAAGAGGATTTTTTCTGTCATATTAAAATGAATGTTTGTCAAGCTACATTCTTCATTGCTTTAAATGCAATAAAGATAATACTCACTTTTATATAAATAATATATTTCACAACTTTAATACTGCAGAATCCGCTTGAAGGATCCCAGCAAGCTCTCTCATCTGCAGCTCTGTATAAAATATTTAAAAAACAAAAATGTTGTATGGTGTAAATAAACTTTTGTCTACATATGTTTTACTTGTGCCAATTTATTTTAATGAGGAAAAAGAAAAATGCCAACCTGATCAAAAGTTATAGCGACAAATGTTAACATTTGAAAAGGAATGTAAATAAAAGAGGAAATATGTTCGTACTGCTTCAGAGGTGGTGTCAAGTTTATGTTTCTTGCTTGTGGAGTTGATTGTTCACCTCGTCGAAATAAGAGGATGGTTGAATGTCTGGCATTAATAATGTCAATAGGATTATCTTAGAATAGTTTTTATTTTATAAAATTGATTATTCGCCAAGTCAGCTTACAGCAAAACTTTCCAACATCTCACACTTCTGAGTACTAAAAGCTCCAGTTTCCTGAATCCCCTCACAAATCCATCCCTACATCTGATTTCTGAATTTGGATGCATTCAAACTCTTAATAGGCTTCTGTGCCTCCAGAAGTTTCACCTGATAAGATCAGTTCAGTCGGTGTGGGAGCCAGACGGGGAGGATGGTGCGAGGGCTTAACGTGAAATCTTATTTGTTCTGTCTGGTTTTTGATGATATATGGCTGGCTCCCTGACAATGAGAGCATCAGTATGTGTCCTCTGGGGAGCAGTGATCCACCCGGCAGTGGGAGGAGCAAAGGAGGAGGAGAAGGAGGAGAAAGAGGAGGCGGAAGAGGAAGTGTGACTTGGATCTGCTCCACTGCTGAAGAATGATGACGAGATTGAAAAGAATAAAAAAGGCAGACAAGCTCACATGAATGAAGACTTTCAGTTGTGCACTGACGTCATCACAATGCAAGTTAACTGTGTGTAGCACTCAGTTTAGACATTAATATTTGAATCTAGAGTGAATTTCAACAGCAGACACAATCAGGTTAATGATATACAGCACTGCTGCCTGTTAGAGGCTCTGTGGGAGTTTCTTTTTTTTTTTTATGTGTCAACCTCGAATACACTGAGGTGCCTTTCGAAATACTCGTGTGTTCGATTTGCTTGTATTTCTCTTTTTCATAGAAAATTAGCACAAATGTTTGGATCTGACTGAATGAGAAGTGGCAACAAATACAATTATTGTAAATTAATATGAAGCCCTGAGGTGAAAGCTTTGCTAAAGTTGAACTCAGTCTTGTGAGATCCCCCTGACATCCTCAGTAAATATAGAACAATCATCAGCCTTGGCGTTCTACATTACGGTCTGATATTTATTTTTGCACTTACGGTGTATGTAAAATTGTTGTCTTTGCTTGAGGGTCGATGTGAAAAGGTGCAGATTGTACATTTCCAGTAGACAAGGTAGCCATCTGTTGAATATTAATAATACGAATTTACGTGTTATTCACCATTTGCTCCTTTGTGAGCATTTTCATCGTAAATGCATGGCCTTCATGGACAAATGAAAACACATTTCAGAGATCATTTCTGACTCACTATGAAAATGTGATGTTCTGAGTGTGTACAGGATCTCAGCTCTCCACCAGGTGGGTAATGTGTCAAGTTTAAAACGACTTTAAAAAAAAATGTATATATATATCCCCCACAGATATGGAGTTTTATCATGTGGTGGGTTCCTCTGATGACAGGACAATATGCTGTTTTATATTATCCCTTCATGTCAGTATTCAGCACATCTATGACCCAAAATTATCTTTGCCGCAAGTTTATGTCGGTGCCGCCACTAAATAGCCAATAAAAAAGGACGAGTTGTTTTCCAAATTATAAATTGACATCATGACTGTCAATACTTCAAACTTACTCAACAGTCCATAAAAAAACCCCAAAACCATTGCACAACTTTTTACTCTGAACAAAACACGACCCCAAGGTGTCTTTGAAAAACGGAACGTTTCATGTTTTGGTGGTTGTAAAACGGAGCTGGGACGTGTTGACAAGCCTGGGAGTGAGTGGCAGCTCCCGCGGGCTCATAAGAGCAGAAAGGTTAACCTGCTTAGGGGCTGCAAACAGTGAATCAACATAATCACATTGATCCTGCGTCACTTCTCTCCCCGGAGGTGTGGCTGAGGGGTAAGGCAAACTGCTGGTCTATCAAGGGCCTGTCAAGAGAGTTAAAGCCTGCAGGACGCACTGATGGCCGTCCTGACAAATGGAGGACGTAATGAAAGAGGAAATGGGGTGTGGCTCTTACTGAAACTGTTGGATTTAAATAATACATTTAATCCTGACTGTTTGAAAATATTTAACCGCCAGAATTATAAAAAAATAATTGTATGGCATATTACATAGGGAATAAAAATAAAAATAAAAAAATCGAGTTTCCTCAAAACATATCATCCATCTTACATGCAAGCTGCAGAAAGTTTCGCCGGATGTGTCAGAAAATGGGTCAATCTATGAATTATGACTGTAGTGTTCAGGATAGCTGCACTGGAATTGAAGGAAAAGTTGAGAGTCCTCCACACAAATGAACTTTTGGAAGACTGCACGGAAGTTACTTACCATGTGCTTCATAATACATTGTTTTCTCATCCTGTGGAGCAGAAAGAGATTTGATATCTACAGAGATCCCTGACGGTGGATGCACTGCTGTGTAATCCCTCTTGGTACCGTTAACTGTACCTCAACTCTGTTTTATTTAAAATGTTGGTCAGACAAGAAGAAGAAAAAACAGCCTGAGTCTACCATCAAGTCTTCAAAAAAAACAACAATGTATTTTGGTTTCTTTGTGGTTTCTGGAGTTGAAATATTAAAGTATAAAGTAAACAGGGCAAAAATTGGATATTACTTTCATTGTAGATCAATCAGTTGATTATTTCTTTTAATTGATCAGTCAATAAAATGTCAGCAAATGAAGGAAGTGTCAAATGTCTCGCCTTGTCCAAAACACATATTCAATTTAATGTCACAGGTGAGCAAAACCCCAGAAAATATTCACATTCAAGAAGCTGGAATCAGAGAATTGCCCACATATTGTAAGATATTTGAAGAGCCGTTTAACAGTAAACAACTAAAAGCTCAACACGTTTAATAAAACATCAGTCAAAATGTATGTTGCATCTTATCTGGTCCCACACGAGAAAATCTATATAAAACGCAAAACACTAAATCAGTTCAGGTACGTTGATGCTGTTCCCACTAATAATGGCTCGCTGAAATACTTTCATTTCACTGAGCTGGCGGATTCCATTTATTCATTAAAATGAGTCCCTTGCTCCCAAAGAAACTTCCGAGAGCCTAAAAGGAAGGGAGAGATGAGACGAAACTGACTTTTAAATAAGAGGGATGACAAAAAGAAGAAAAAAAAAAGTTGCACTGTGAACAGCAAAATCCTCTGATCTGATATGTTGATCATACAAACCTCTGTTCGACTTCTAGGGCTCCATATTTTTGGCCCGCGGCTTCTTGGGGTATATTGGTGCGTGCGGGGGTGGCGTATCTCATAATGAGTTAACTCAAAGCAGCTTGCACAGTTGTTATGACAAGGTATGAATGCCACAAAGTAATTGGAAATGCACACAAGATTTCATGCAAATCCTCTCTGAAGGAGGTGCAGAGTAGTTGCAAGCTAATCCAAAGACGAATGCATTTAACTGTCAGCGTCGTTCCACGCGTGACCTTATTACAGAATAATTTGTTTTCATGTCTTAAACCTGAACTTTAAAAAGGTGATTTGTTGTTCCTCAGCCACGGAAGTGCCGCTCACGGGTTATGTCTCATTTTTGGAGAGATTTTCAAAAAAATCTGAACACATTATGGTCATAACTCTTTTAACGATACTCAACCCCTTCTAGTAAATGTCAAAGGATTCATAAGAAGAATTAATAAAAAGTAAAAACAAATCAGTCCTCATTGATGGCTATCCAAAGTTGCTGGCAATATTT
>CAAKHG010006593.1:3543-22629 GCA_901007715.1 Dactylopterus volitans
AGCCGAGCCCTCCTGCAAAGAACCTGGACACACACACACACGTTTAATATTCCCTATCTGTCTGTCTCTCTCTCTCTCTCTCTCACACACACACACACACACACACATGCACGCACATAAAGGCAGTTTCAGTCATTGTATAATTATTAATACCCGATGTAAAATGAGTGTTTTGTGGTCCCTCATCAAAGTACAGTACATTGAATTAGTGTAGGTGAAGAGACAGTGAGGGTTTCCTTCAGGGAAGACAGTGAACGCGATCTCGTCCAGTGCATAAATAAAATAACATGATTTTAAGAATACTGCTTGTAGTCCCAGTTCCAGATACATTGCAGCAGATGCAAATGATAAAGTGTAGTTTACAGCCCCTCAACCCTGTTAGCCAACTTGAATAATGTACTACATAAATTAGCCAGTAGCTAGTTTTCTTGTCATAACCTTTCAGGGCAACTCGACATGCACAGCTAATGCCCAGTGGTTTTTGTCTGATTAGAGAATTCTCCAAAATCAACATAAATTAATGTCAGCGTTAAAAAATACAATAAGAAGAAATCTTTTTAAGCATTTTTAATAGAATTCCTTTTGTTTCAAAAGTAAAGAATTTTCCTAAACCCATGGAGGAATGCAGAATCCTTCAACTTATCTGAAAGCTTGAATTCACCTAACCAGGCTGTTTCACTTTCAAACTATGGCACATTCATGTGCAACAAAAAAAAAGGTAGAAACACAATAGTGGCATATTCGAAAAATTGGATTTTCTCCAGAAAATGCATGTGAAACTTGAAATGCTGAATTGAACTGATGAAGTAATGCATAAAGGCAGATATAAAACTCAAATGAAGCATTAGCGTTCTCAGCTCTAAAGCATAAAGCTAAAACTGAATACAACAATCTAGTTGGCTTTGATGTCACAAATGTGTGCATGGAATATAAAGAAGCAAAGATAGTTGAAGAGCTAAATTCCCATGATGTTATACATTCAGTAATGCAGTGGTGTCAGATGCATCAGTGTATGACAACAAACAGTCTACAAAACAAAGTTGCAGTGGGGATCAAGCTATTAAAGCAATAAAGTCTTGTCCAATCGTGTCAACGGCACAATGTTTTAAAGAAAAATCTTCATACTGTAAAGTTCAAGATATTAAAATTGAATTGAGGAATAAATGTCCCTTCAAAAGCTGGACATTTTGAGTGATAAATGGGCCTCTATTGCTTCAAGTATGCAGAGGTAGCTGGCCAGCAAAAAACATACTAAACATTCACGGACAAGGAAGGAGAAGAACTATTAGTAACATTGACAGCAAAAACTTCTGACGAACCACATTACACAAGATGTCATTTTGACATCCGTAATTTCAGATGTGAACCAGTGCCCTGGCCATGGTGGAGATTCTCGATCTGAAGAAATGCATGGCTGGGAAAGTGGGGAGGGATTTTGGATGTCAGTGGATTAAGTATTTAACCTGATTACTTTTGCGATAATAAATCAATACAGGCAGAAAAATCACTGTATCGAGACTTTCAAGCAAAAACAAACAAAATAATGAAATGGACCATGACAAAGCCAACGACAGCTTTAAATAATGTTACAAATATTTTATAAATCCTAAATAATGTATACCGCTTGTTAAAAAGTTGGTTTATATTCCTCCTCTGTGCCGTTTTATAGTGTTGTCTAGTCATGCAAGGACCTGTTAAATATACTTCAATGTGAACTATGCAGTGATATTTGTTCGCTCAATCACCACTTGAGCGCACAGTAAGTATCACGCATTCGCTGAAGATCGGGTGTGTAGCATGTTTGCGACCAATCCAATACGCAATCACATACACACACGCGGAGGCACTCGCGGGAAACTTAAACATGCGCGAAGCCTTGCACATTCACAATTCACGTGCATTCCCCTCAGGCTTCACTTGAAACAGACGTAGCCAGACAGTCAGCAGTAAGCCTTTTTCCTGTCTGGTAGTCTAAACTGGGCCTATCTTAGCTCTGCAGCTGGGGAGGGGCTGTCCTGCTCTGTTTAGATAGCATCCGACTCACCTCATGTCGCCTAAGACAGAGGCGTCCACGCTTGCCAGCCTAGCTACACCCAGGAGCAGGGCTATCAGGGCTGGAATCTAAGCAACACAAATGGCAGTAAATAAGCCGGACTATATGCATGCTTAACTGTCGGCAGACCACACTGAACCTTTTCAACTCCCCCAATTTTTCTTTGAGTGGTATTCAGTAGACAGAAATAAATCATTCAACATGTATGCACAGTGCTGAGAGAGCAGAAATGTAAGGAATCCAAAAAGGACAGCGTAGCAGAGTCCACAGCAAACTGCATAGACATTAATTTTGTAAGAAAATGTGAACTACGAATGAAACTGGAACGATTTTGCAGATTTTTCTATTTGTGGCAGATTATGTGGACATTTATGGGCATCTATGGTTCAGTCCTTTTAATGGCCATTTCCCAAGGCAGCAATTTGTGGGTTCTACATACTGCCCATCCCTACCCTGCATCATTCCACTGAAGGCTGAAACTGAACACACATAAAACTGATCTTGATAACATACTGTACGCAAAGATGCTCTCCCTCTCTCCTAAACTAACCCGAAGACACACAGATGCAGCAGCCCAGACGGAGCCAGTCAGAAGGTTGGAGGTCCCTAAAAATGCACTAAACTTATTCTCTGATGAAGAAGCTGAATTGAAAGCTCGGTTAAAAATGGCACATAGGTGGAAAGTTTCAAACAGAGGGCAACACCGTCATACAGACCAAATGGTCAAACAGACAGATGGCTTTTTGAATTATGGTGACGGCATTAAAAAAAAAAAAAAAAAAAAAAAACACATACACACACACATTTGGTACATAAAACAGTTTCAAAAGCCAGACAATTTCTGAAAAGAATGGATGCCTCTGTTTTATACACATACATTTAGAGCTGCAAAAACATTTGAAATGAGAAAAATAATTAGCAGTTATACAATTCCATCATTTGTTTTTACTGAAAATGACTAGTAAATGCTAGTTGAAGATTTGAAGCAAGACAAAAATGTCAAAATTCTGAATAATGGAAAGAAATGGTGGTCATTTGTAATGTAACTTCAACCTTAGCCAAAGCTCAAATTCATGTCACATCAAAACCTTAGTCACATCAAAACTAACTTAACCGTTAGTTGAACATTTTAAAACTGCCAATTAATAATTCACAATTAATACAACTAAATATGCAATTTTCTCAGTTTAGGTTTTATTCGGTTTTAGTGGTATAATCATTGTGCAAATGAAACACAAACAATGTAAACAAGCAAAATGTGGGCAGTAATGAGTGGATGTGACAGCCTGGTTCAGTGCAGTTATTGTCCCACCACATTTATCGGTATCATGTCCTTTTCCACCATAAGTTAAAACCTTTGAGTTATTGCTTATGCATGCACATCACCACAGCCTCTTCGAGCTAAGGCCACCATTAATCTTTTTTGAGCAGACAGTGGTCCACTTTCAACTCGCACTGTAACCATGGGGTGCTGCCTTGTTATACAAGACCGACGGTGTGCTTGAACATGGCATCACAATATGTACAGCAACCACTGTCCTCTTTGACAGCGCAATGTTTCCAAGCCGGATATCTTCTTCTGTGGTGCTAATAATTTTTTCTGAGCTGAAAAGTACGCCCTGTTGTGATACAAATGTCATATCCCAGGAAGAGATGTACATTTGCAAAAACAGTGATATTCCCATCAGCCTCAGCTATGCTGTAAATTTGTGCTAATTAGAAAATGTTAGCACGCTAAGGTGCTAAACCATGAAGGAAAATATGGTAAATTGCAAATTTGCTACTTATATCAACCTCAAGAACAGCCCTCTTCTAGATATCAGAGAATAATTGGGTTGAGCAATAGTACTTCAGCAACAAGGATGCTTGCTGACATGAGGAAGTTCCCTCTGCTGGCTGATGTTTAGTAATGATTATAACAGTTTTCTTATTCATTCAGCAAAATATCGTCCTGACATCTCTAACCTTCAGCATGGGGCCGGACCAGAGATCAAGTCACATCTAATGGTTGGTTTCGCCTGTATGACAGATCAATTTCAGTTTCACGAAAACACAAAATATAAATATCACAATATGGTGAAGAAAAGACTGAGAGACATCACTGCAAAAACAAAGAAGAAAATTGTCTTTTTCCCCCAAATGACTGCCAAGTTAATCATCTCTCGGCCCTTGTCTTCTGTACTCCTCAAATTTACTCCTTTGTGGACACATTTTGGAAAAAGAAAATTGATGGTGTAAAGGAGGCCATCGCCAGTACATCAAGCAGGAGTGACCATTCATCAAGAAAGCTCTAGTGAGACAGTAGCATCACTTACATCTGCTCATTCACACCTCTTTTGGGACTCCAATGACTCCCACACAACTATCAAGTGACTCTCACAGAGGTTAAGAGCTAGAAAAACAGAACAGACCAGATGTCAATAAAATAAAGCAATTCCTGCCTTTTGTTTATGATTATCAAATACTCCATACCATGGATAAGTTCGCACCTTCACTGGAGTCTCATTCGCTACTTCAGTTGTCAACATTCAGCTCTGCCTCATAAACAAAGGTTGAAGAAACACCGCCATCACTGCAACTGCAGCTGATTTCACCATTCAACTTCCCCTTGTCAGCTCAAGTCCATTTAACACAAGCCACTTGTCTGGTTGGCTGCCATGACAACAGAGTGCTGGTGGAGGGGAAACTCAACTTGACTTTAAATGTCACAACTTTGTAACCGCTGTAAGATGGTGAAACAATCAGCTTTCAATGATGGCAAAGTGGAAAGAAGTTGCCTCGGAGTGTGTTGTATGACAATATGTTAGCTGCTTTTTAAGGCTGGATTAAACGCACAGCATTTCTCACCTTGACAACGCAGAAACCGCACACAAGCGGACAAGCAAACGCAGACACAGCCCAACTCATTCCAATTGACGCTCTTTGGGTTTTATGATCATAATTTCCATAAATAGAGGAGGTTTTCAAAAATGATGGGAAAGACTCATAATTTTTGCCGCTGACTCACAAGCCAGGGTTAATTGAGGTGGACAGTCCCAATTACGACACTAAGTGGCTTTAAAACGGTACTTATTTTCACCACTGACGCATGAATGTCACCGCGCTCCAGCTAACAGTGCACTCTCCCACCCCACCACGCAAATCCTTGCACATACGTTCACCTCTGGCTGTGGACCGTTGAAAGGCTTCTGCCAGGGTTACCCGTTTATTAGGTTTAGATGCAAATACGCCAGCGAGATCATTCGCAGCGTGCTCTCAGACAGTCACAGCTGCTTGTGGTGTATCTCTGCCAAGAAAAGAATGATATAAAATGATGGTTTTGTGCGTCTCTGTGTGTGTGTGTGTGTGTGTGCGTGCGTGCGTGCGTGCGTGCGTGCGTGCGTGCGTGCGTGCGTGCGTGCGTGCGTGTGTGTGTGTGTGTGTGTGTGTTGGGAATGGAAATCAGTAACAGAAACCTAACCTTGGAATTTTTTTTTTTTTTTTGTGCAAATGTGTTTCTGGTTTCCAGGCTTCTCAAGGTTTCTCTCTTTCTTGGTGAGGGTCAAAGCTGTAGCATCTTGTTTCCTGTAACACCTGCACCCATACTGCGCTTAAACAACCAGTTGAATGGAACTCAGCCGTGGCCAGGTGTTTACAAAAGGTTAAAGATTTACTTGCGGTGGTTGGTGACACAGCCTGTGACAGTAAAACATGTGACTGAGGCGTGATGGCACATGGCATGCCTATGTTACATCATGTTTTGCATGCTTTATTTGTGCCAAATTAACACTTTGAGGCATTTAAGGTGGAATTTTGCCCCAAAAAAGTGTATTTTTTATCCATTTACAAACAGTAGCAAAAACAGAAGCACAGGATAATGAATGGCAAGACTTGTGTTTAACTGTTTAAAGGCACAACGTAGAGGCAAAGAACTCCACATCAGATGTTTGCATTGGAAAAAAAACTATTTAGCCACACCTTGGCGATGATCATCCCGCTTACAACATGGTCATTTGCCAACACTCTACAATAAAACCCTTTGCGAATTTGTGGTTAAACTTTTGCACTCTAAACTGAAATGTCATGACCATTTTACCATTGTCATGACAACATTATAACCACGCCAGTAAGAAGTTGTTGTGTTCTCCAAATGGATTGAAGGAAATGCTATAATGAGCCTTTGGTGTGTTTTCCTTCCATTATTAGTTCATCAAGTGGCTGCCAGAGCTTTGACAGATGTGCTTACTAATGTTGCTATGGTTACAGGTTGTCACAGATGAATTTATAGTGATTACACCTGAGCGGAACTTTGTGTAACGCATGGCTGCCCACCAATCAGAGAATAATATTCATCCAGATTTAAGTATAAAATAGATTTTAACATCACCAGTTGTAAAAAAAAAAAAAAAGGAGTGAAATTGAGCTAAATTAAATGACGTTAAAAAAGGAAGGGGCCGAAGTTTTTAAAAAGCAGCCTGTGGCCATTACTTTCCTGACTGGTTGAATCAGGGGGCGAGCGAGATGAGGGAGTAATGATCAAACAAGCTGCCTCGCAGTGTTGCTAACAGACTCACAAATTGACAAGCTGCCTGACCGACAAACAACCTCACCTAGAAACCTGCCTTTATATCTTGCCATCAGTTGCCTTCATCAGACTAGACAGCATGACGCGCTGGATGCTACCTTTCCCCATCAAATAATGAACAAATAACATGACAATCAGGCCTTCATGTACCACTGTCCCACTTCACTGACTGTTCCCCCGATGGCACTGAGGTTGTTGCACTCGGATGAAAAAAGAAAAAAAATCAATATCCTGCAATTATTAAGCTTGACGTGGCGCACTGACTGTGAAGGTCTGACCAAGTTCACAAAGGGAGTGGAGACGATGCATGACTTCTGCCGAGCGTCAGCGGTTGGGTCTTGTGAGTGAGGAGGAGCTGATGGATGTGAGGCAGCTGAGCTCCAGCAGTGAA
Source organism: Dactylopterus volitans (assembly GCA_901007715.1). Taxonomy (NCBI): domain Eukaryota; kingdom Metazoa; phylum Chordata; class Actinopteri; order Syngnathiformes; family Dactylopteridae; genus Dactylopterus; species Dactylopterus volitans. The sequence continues at coordinate 10,552 of CAAKHG010006593.1, forward strand.
CAGACATGTGCATCCCATGCCGACAAAGCCTCTTCCCAGAAACAGAACTTGGGCACATTTCTCCTCAGAGATGACTCACACAAGCGCCGACATTGTGCGATTCCTCTCCCCCATTTATTTATTCATTCTTTCTAGCAGTCTGATCCAGGTCTGCTTTAATGGGTCGCTCAGCTGCAATTAAGCCCGTCTAAATCTGATGCTGTGGTTACTGTACACCGCTTTCTGCCAGTGTTGCACCGATGATTTCAGTCAAGCTCTACGAAGAAGCACGACACATCTGCTAAACTTAAAGTGTGTGATAGATAAAATCATCTGGGCACAATAGCGAATTATTTAGTTTAGAGACTGAGGTTGACAGAATACAAATTTGATGCTTTGTAAACAATAACTGTGAAGAAAATACAACTGCGGTTAAGTGATTATTATCGATGTAAACTGTTTTCTTGATTAATCAGTTAACTGTTTGGTCTCTAAAATAACAAAATGGTGACAGTGTTGATCAGTGTTTCCCAAAGTCCAATATGACATCTTCAAATGTTCTTTCACAAGCCAAAGATATTCAGTTTGTCATCATTTTTAAGAAACTGCAAGCAGATAAGTAATTTTTCCCTCTTGAAAAAATGACTTAAACCAATCTAACGATCATCAAAATACCTGCCAATTAATTTGGTGAAAATACTCACTTAACAGCATTTCACTGACCACTGTTTGAAGCAGTTTACAAAACCAGAAGACTGAATCAGCTTTCACAAATTAATACTTGATGACAGACCAAAATGAACTTGTTTTTCTTAAAATGATCAAATAAGAATTGAACCATAATCAAAGTGTTATCAATCAAATCAAACAGGTGATGATATATCTTCTCTGAAAGATGACATCACGTCAGTCTCCGGGGTTGTATTCTCTCAAATGTACTTTCAATTCACATATCGCATCAGTGATTTAAGTTCTCACATTTTTGTTTTTTTTTTACCAGAATTTTCAGTTTTTGGATTAAACAGCTTGTAAAAAAAAAAAAAAAAAAAAGGTGTGTCTGATTTATAGCCAATAAGTGTCAGATACATGTTCAATGAACACATGACAAAATTAACAATGTCATTTGGGTCATTTACGTTTCATTTTTTGTGCTGATCTCAAAGGTTTGTTTTGGAGCATAACAGCTAAATCTCTATAAAAACATAACATATTTGAACAGATGAAGAATATAATAAGCACGTGTTTTTTCTCCATGTGCTTTTTGCTGGTGGGTGCAGTAGCATGGTACAATCCCTGCTCTCCACGTAACACACCTGAATTTGGTGTGCTGAAGGTTCGCCAGAATAAAAAAAAAAAAAAGGCCACCAAAGCAGCAGCTTTTCTGACCTGATCTGTGAGGCTCTCAAGAGTGAACTTATCTGTCTTTTTGTCTCCTTGAAAACAAGGTGAGCAGCACACACGGTTGGTCCTTTCTGGGCTGCAGGTCTGATGAAAGACTTGCTTTCTGTTGCCTCTGTCACTTGTTTTGTTATCTCTGTGCGCAACTTGCCTTGAAGTCTGTACAACAGGAACCTGCCATAAGGGCTTTGAAACTGAACTGGGCCTGAAACGCAACATTTATAATTCACGAATTGTCGGCAGTCAGTCACTGTTTGCAGCAGCACCGATCTTCAAAGACACGGTGTCTTTAAGTTTGACTGTTACACGAAACACGCAATTTGAATTTTTCACTGACATGCTCAAGTCGATAGCTTGAGGGAGCTTTAGGAGAATACTTGAGGATATAAATTTAATAAAATATGAGCAACTTTAATGACATCACTTCTCTTTAATATCATTTGTACAGCAAATGATTGATCAAAAAAGCAAAATGACATGGCTGGTGTTTCGTTATTTGCCATGTTACTGAAGGATATAAATGAGCTAACAGCCACTGGGCAGCAGGGTACACTGTTATTCAAGCGTCAAAAGAAAGAGACTTAGTTTTTGTACAAGTTTTGTTGCCTAACTGCTTCGGCACACTGAAAGCTACAGAATGCGTTCAAAATGTCCACCTCTGAAACAACATTTATTCTTTCGTTCAAACTTTTTTGATAACTTTTACGCTTTTTACGAAGTTGAGCTTCCTATTTAAGAAAAAAAAGTGCCACTGAAATAAATGGGCACGCTTTCATGTTGCTAATGCTAACATGTTTTGGCTTTCATAGCTCCGTCACCAAGGCAACCAAGCTTTGAAAGATTGTACGATGCAACACACTCCTAACTGCATGTGATCTGGCACAAAAGTAAACCAGATTCTCGTTTTCTGCTTTACAAACTTTGAAAATATTGAGCTTTCTCAAGCTTCAACACTGAGGACAGTCATGCTTCGTTTGGGCTTTTTTTTCTACCTTTATTTTTTCGCTGCTTGAGCAGTTTTCAACATTGCAACATTCACACGCATTTGTTGCAGGAAATCCTATTCTCGCTTATCTATTGTTACCCCTTATTCCTGCATGTATGTGATTGTCTTCCCGAGGCTCACTGGCGCCGTCCAGGCAGCCAGATGTGATGGAACGTGTGTATGACAGCCTCAGCACTGTCAGCTCGGACGACCGGTATTTCTGCTTTTGAAGCCCTGCAGCTGGCTGGGTGCGCGCGCACGCACACACACACACACACACACACACACACGCAGAGAGAGACGGAACCAAAAGGGATCTACTCACAGTCAAGGTGCTTCTTCTTGGGTCCGCTGACTTCATGTGTGGTGGCTTTGCACACAGCCTTGCTGATAGCAGACCCGGTCATGCTGTGCTGCGCTGCTGCGATCCGATCCGTGATAGATTGGCCCGACATCGCTTCTATCTCCCTGCTTTTTTTTTTTTTTTACCCCCCTCAATCAGCTAAAATAGCACAATAACGATCCGATCAATGGATCAGCTCCCCGCGGGGCACAACTCAACGTGACTTTACTGTCAAGTGGAGGTTAAAAAAAGGGGAGGGGGCTAACAGTGTTGAGTTGTTTTTTTCAGGTGCGTATAAAACCTATGCAGTCTGAGTCGAAGCAGCGGTGGCAAAAAAAAATAATGCAGGTACAAGAATATCTGATTGCTTTTACAACCAGTGGGTGATCTGAAGTTTCCAGGTGACCTGGCAACAGTTTATTCCAACTATCTAGTATCTAGTAAACACAACACGACGACACTAATCTAAGCTAGTCTGTGTTAGCTAATGTTTCCGTTGCAGTACTCGAACCAGGAAAGAGTCCCACTGTGGAATTTGTAAACACTGGAAATTACTTTCTGGCCACAAATAAACATAGCTAACTGGCTGGTTTGTCACCTGGGCGGTTTGTCTTTGGGTCAATGAAGTGACCTCGGGTAGAGAAGAAATTAAAGTATTCCGGGTGAGTTCGCAGCTCGCAGAGCAACAATCTCGACAATCCCCCGAAAAAAAAATCTCGAGTTCCTCCTCCACGTCAACTTGTTAGCTTGGACTGTTTCGCGTCTACAGAGTGTGTGTCGAAACCCCCCACGGGCGTATAAAGTCATTCAAAATTCGGCAGCACATTGTTTTGGACTTTTTCAGAGGTAACCACGGGGCTGACAGCGAGGACAGGTGCGGTTTCTCCCGGCGAGAAAAGGTGCCGCGAGCGCGGGGTGTTAGCCGAACAAGCTAGCGGGGTTAGCCGAGCTGCCAGGCGGCTAGAGAGCGATCGAGTCCCGGCAGACAGTGACTTCAGAGCGGAGCCGGCGGAGCCGTTAAGTTCAAAATGACAGCTCCCTTCGCTCTGCGCTTCGCCTCCACGGTCCCCGGGCTCAGTTGCTACCGTCCTCTGGGTGCCGCCTCCACATTCTCGAGTCGCTCTGTACCGACTGTCCCGTCCTGTCCTGCTGTCTGAAAAGTCTCGCCGCTAAATTCTTCTCTCAGACTGACTGGCTGCTCGCGTCTCTGCCGGACAAAATGGCAGCGTAAAAGAATCAGCTGATCTCACAACCGAGCTACCTTCAGGTGCACCCCTCAGAATCGGAATGTCTAGACTTTTTTAATCTAAAACCGTCCATTACGCGTTGTTCCGCCTGTAGGTGTAATGTAAGTGACTTGTGTAACCATAGACAAGATGATATTTAACGGAGGCTTACCCGTACTTATCCTTTTGAATGTAAGCCAAAAATACTTTTAATCAGCAAAAGGAAACTACAAATAAGAAACCGCTTCCTTGGTGTGTTAATTAATTAGTTATAATGCTAAAAGTCAACATTAGGTGAGAAGGCGGGGAATGTCTTTAAAAAATTGAAAAAGTAGAAATAACAAGTTCTTTCATGAAGTGTGATATTTTATGATCTCCGCCGCTAAATGCCAAATTCTGATAATAAATAACTACATTTGCATGTCTCATCATAATTCCAATATTTCTAGCTGCCCTTGAACGCATCCATAGTCCATTGGACACGACCTCCGGAGTGACTGTAGCTTTTAAGGTGTACGCTTGAAATTGTAGCGGAATTTATGAAACGAGTGTATCAAATTTCATCTGATTACATCATACAGACGTTTTATTTACTTAAACGCAATAATAACCAGGCTTTGATCCCTGCGCTTTCATTTTATTAATGAATATCTGGAGCTGCGCTCATCCAAATTTAAGGTGGTACTAAATTATTCCTCAGACGCCGTGTCCTTGTTTGACTCTGGTCTATATAGAACACAATGTGCTGGAAAAAAATCAGTGGGAATCGCTCACGCTGCACATGCAGCGCGCAGAGCCCCATTGCACTGGATCTGAGAGCCGACGGAATCAAATATGTGGCGGCAGCAGACTGCATTTCACATTTAGTACAGGCTGCACAGTAATTAGATGCCAAGCTGCTTCTCCCAGTCATCATAAGTGGTTCACATTGATCATAGCTGCGTGTATGTGAAAAAGTCTGCAATGGTGCAATAAAACTATACCAATTCTGATTTTGTCAAGAGTGCGCACAGCCTGTGACTGGGGATTCATCAGGATATGAGATATGAGTGTGTGTGTGTGTGTGTGTGTGTGTGTGTGTGTGTGTGTGTGTGTGTGTGTGTGAGAGAGAGAGAGAGAGAGAGCGAGAAAGAGAGAGAGCGAGAGACAAAGACGCGATAGACTGATTCCATGACACACAGATATATCGCCTGAAAATTGCAATTTTTTTCATGTCTCTCTCTCTTTCTGTCTGTGTGTTGTGCGCGTGTGTAAGTCTCTCAGACAGTTTGAGGTATTTCTCAAAGGGGTGAGAAATACTGCAAATTGACTCCAACAGCAGGTGAATTCCTGTAATCCGCCTCTTGTTGACGACCTCCAATGACCTCTCATCTCCTCTTCTTCCCAACAGGAGAGAAAAGGCTCTGGAAGATTGGGATGACTGATATGATGAACTGTCAAGAGCGGTTGAAGAGAAAACACGATTGCCCGAAGAACCGGCCAGAATTTTGAAGCTGAGAGTGTGTGTGCATGTGTAGCCACCTGTCTTCATCTGGTCCTGCTCGTTTTTGTTTGCTTGTTTGTTTGTTTTTGTTTTTTTTCATAAATCTCCTCCCAACCCAATGAAGTGGGAAAATGCGGTACATCAAGGAAATCCAAAATGTAACAGTAAATGGAGGCACTGCAGGGACTTCCTAGTTTTTATGTTCCATGTCACATCTGAAGGGATGCCAACATGCACTGATGGGGGCGGGGGGGCTCATGTCATAACAGCTGCAACACCGGGCTTAATTATCGTTTGCAATTACGTTCCTGCAGCAATTACAATCTCGCGGCTTCCAGTCCGTCTTCATCTCCAGTCTTTAGAAGCACCACTAAAAAAAAAAAAAAGCCAGCGTCTTCTTCACACTGAGGCGTGTTGAAAGTCGCACTGCGCGTAAACGACTGGTGTGAGACGGCGCGGAGATTGGCAGACAGTCATGCTGGTGCCTGCGGGGAATGTCGCCTCCACCTGACTCGACCGCAATTGGAGGAGAAGCGCAGCCCCTGGAGGAGGTGAGCTGGGGGTGAGGATGCCAAACACGGTCTCAAAACCTTCACCCTGCTCCTCCTCCCTGCTGCGGCTCGCGGATCTGCCGCTCTGCCCTCGAACCCGCTTCCCCTCTCGGTCGCGGACTCCTGGCTTGGAGTCTGTTGCCATCTGCAGGCGGAAAGTCTCAACATTATTTCCATGGCAACTGCGTGGCTGCGGAACCCCCCCCCCACACACACACACACACTCGCCCCCTCTCCTGTAGCCCCTGGCAACAGGCTCTTGGACGGGATTGGCGACGTATCGGCGGCTGTCAATCAAGGATGAGCCGCCGCTTTCCCCGGTGCCAGTGTGCTCGGAGATAGAAATAAATCCATTATCACGCGGTTGACAGATGAAAACACTCGCGGAGAGGAAAACCCGGAGGTGCACGCGGTTCACCCGCAACGTGTAAATGGACTCGTATGTCAGAGCGGAGAGTTTTTCAGTGAGATTATCACGGCCGCGGCTGCTGAGGTGGCAAATCATCAGCGAGGCGATAATGGCAGTCCTCATGGATCAGAGAGAGGGGGCCGGCCGTGGGGTTTCGGCTGACCCCTCTCGAATCCGCAGCCGCGCGGTTATAATCACGCACTGATGATGATACGGTGGACTGGCAGCATCGAATCAGATCAGCATCGGGGACAAAAAGAGCTTGACCTCCCAAAGAGGCGCGCGTGTGTGTGCGGGACGCCTATTCAACAATCCACCCACAAGAATCATGTGCAGTATTTGCGCACATGAGCGAGCCGGCTCCGCCTTCTCTGTTGTGCGGGGAAATTGGCGAGTGCCGCAGTGTGCATGATCATGATCAACCCCACCGATGACGCCCGTTTATTCGTGCTGTAGCGGAATGACTGAACACACACGCCAAACTCCGGTCCCCGAAGGCTGCGTTTCACCTCCGCCTGCTGGATAACGCACATAACGCGAGCGCCTCAGAGCCAACTGCTATGTTTGATACCTCCCCTGCGAGGCATGTTACTGCATATAGTCATTTCAAGACAGATCCTCTCCATGTTAGAGATGGGGTTTTTTTTTCATCAACTGCAGGGTTTTGGGCCACTGTCGCACATGCAGCTCTGGTGACGCACGCACGGCGGGAACATGCGTCCGCGTGTCGTTACACGACAAGGTTCAGTGATGCTCTGTGGGAGATATTTGGGTTGCTGTAAAATGTAAAACATGCAGGTCAAATTAGCACAGAAGACAATGAGCAGCAACAGTAAATGAAAAAAAATGACAAAAAAACTATAGAAACAGATTTTACCTATTAAAACGCACACAGACAACAGAAGACGCCAAAAACTAAGCAGCACTCCTATATGCTGCGTTACTTTAAACAAAGTCCTAAATTTAGACATCACTGAACGACTCCTCTTTAAGAATAAAGTGCTGAGACTTGCGGGATTGGTGACATCTGTTAAATGTCACATCAAATCTTAAAAAAAACATATAGAACCTTCTAAACAACAACAATGATAATGGTACGAATTTAATGCATCTTATACATATCCATGTATTTATTTGTTTACAATACTCTTGTGCTGCATAACTCTAAACTGCCGCAAGACTACACATCTAATGCAAGATTGATGACATTTAAATGTCTCATCAAATCCTCTAAGAGAGGGGTTTTGCTTATTTTAGTGCACGGTTGTATAATAATAATATAATGATAATAATAACATATAATGGTAATGATATACTATGTTAATAATATGACCCCTGCATGGACAATCACCTTATGGTAGTGGAGGGGTTTGAGTGTCCTCATGATCCCAGGAGCCATGTTGTCGGGGGCAGCAGCCCCCAGAAGGGTCTCCCATGGTAAAGTGGTCTTGGGTGAAGGGTCAGACAAAGATGGGTAGAAAAACACCAAAGAACCAGTGTTCCCTGCCCAGAGGGTAACTGGGGCCCCGCCCTGGATCCAGACCGGGGGAAGGGGCCAGTCGGCAAGTGCCTTGTGGCTGGGCCTTCGCCCATGGGGTCCAGTTAGGTCCAGCCTGAGGCAGAGACATGGGTCCGTCCTCCAGCAGGCCCACCACCTGCAGGAGGACCCATATGGGTCTGGTGCAATGTGGATAGGACGGCAGGCCACTGCTACCCCCGAGACCTGGGTAAACAGAAGAAGACGAGACAAGATAAAAACTAATACTAATACTACTAATAATTATTATTTTCATTATTGTTTTCATTGTTGCTATTGCTCATGATAATTTTATATTGCTACAGAATTACTGATAATAATGATTATAATAATCATAATCATTGATTATTATAATTATAACCATTGATTATAATAATTATAATCATTATTAGAAGCCATGACAATCATTATTTATTATAGTATAATGATATTATTTTAGTTTAGTAATAATTGTTGCTCTTATTGTTGTTTATTTAACAGGGACAATACATACCACATTGTCACAAAACATGGGAAAATGTGACGCATATAGGACTTCAGCTAATTTGCAGTCCTTGTCCCTTGCCAGGTTTTTAATACAATTGAACAATTCAAACATCTGACATAAAACAGAGATCAAAAGTATCATGTCTAAACTGCTGCTGAAACAAACAAATAACCAAAACAACAAAACAAAACAGAACAAGACAAAACACGACATCGAAGATCAATAAGGAAACAAATGTTATTTGTGTTGACATGCTCACGTCTCCGGTGTTGCAACAGAAACAAAAAAAATCAAACAAAAAGACATAAGGAAAAAAGGAGAAGCTTCTTCCATGTTAAAATGGCATTAACGCACACATTTCTGCTGCTGCCAATTCAGCCAAAGTTTGACTTTCACACTAAAACATCTTCACTTGTGTTTGGGATTTCATGTCTGGTGGTGAGGAGTTCCATAAACGTCCTCCTTTCACTGAGAGCAATGATTGACCAAATGTTGTTCTGCACATTATCGCTCTATAGCTCTGATTAGTTACTCCCCCTGTCAATATCCTGCTGTCTGTCTTTTGACAAGGTGAGACACTGCTTATGGGGCCAATCCATAAATGAGAAGTTCATTGAATTTATGAAACTAATTAAACTGTAATTTTTGTATGACTGATACCATTGTTTTGCGGTTTCTGATGTGAGATTTTCAAAACTTCAAAACAGATATTAAAAAAAAAAAAACACCTTATGCAAATAAAAAATGAGCAGCCTCAAAGGAGAGACACAGCCTGATTAGTCTAAAAGACGTCAGAACTTTTTTTTTTTTTTTTTTACAATTTTACTCAATGTCTTTATGTGAGTTTCAAACGTAAGTTGTGGTGATACTCAAGTATTTTAAATTCATTTGCCACCTCAATGTTTTTTATCATCAATCGTGATATTTCTCAATTGTTTACTTTCTTATTGAAAAGCACATTGATGCTGTTTTTGTTTTTTTTAGCTGTCGTTCAAAGATAAATGATCCTGCTGTAGCCATTTTGGTGCATGTGACCACCTGCCAGCGTCGGATCTCTGACGCTTGACACTGCTGCTTTGCTGATACATGAAAGACAGTGTTGTCAGCATACATCTGATGTCTTTGCAAACATTTGGCAGATCGTTTGTACAAGCAATAAAACAAGACGGCACCCGAAATTCATCCCAGCGGCAGACTGGCCTCAATGTTCAAGAAATCACGTTTTTATTTCGACACGCTGCTGTCGATGTTCCAGACATGAGCTAAGCCAGCAACATCAGAAAAACCAAACTGATGTGTAAGTTGCTAACAAGGATCTCATGACTTACAGGGTCAAAGGCTTTTCTTATCAAATCCAGAAACTTTGCTCCTACCACGTTGCTGTTATCCAGTGAGGATTTTACCCTCTTAGTGAAATGACACAGTGCCATCTCAGTTGAACACTTTTTATCGAGTCCAAATTGTTTCAAAATGACAAAGCTGACTGTTTATAAGATAGATCGTTAATTGGCCAGCGATGACCTTTTCAAGTGTCTTTGATGTCGACTGGGAGAATAGATATCAGCCTTTAATTACTAGCCTCAGTCGTTGCACCAGATTTATAAATCAGGGTAATAATAGCCATCTCAAAACTTTGTGGGAATTTCCCTTCCTTAATAGACAAATGTGTTTTGTGTTTTGTTTTTTTTGTTTTGTTTTTTCAAAAAAATGCAACATCAATTCCAAATATATCTTTTGCTTTTGAGTTGTTTAATTGCATTAGAATTTTTGGGATTTTAGTTTGAGCCGTCTGTGCATGACAAAGGAGGGCGACTGTCTGTGAGCTACCTCCTTTAAATTTTTATAATTGTTGGAAGGCTGAGTTGAGGTCAACTAAGTTGAATCTTATCGAAGCAAAAGTACATCGTGTGAATTTAATTGATTTGTTATTTCCCCAACATCAGTAGATAGCACCCATTTGACATTAAGTTCCTTTATTCCTCCATATTTATTTGACAAACATCGCTAATAATCTACGGTAAAGTTTGCCTACGCTTAAATTAAAGGGGATGTGAACTTTTGAGTTACATCTGCCACAGTTTTTATCAAGACAACTTCTGTCAGCGTCATCAATTTGTAGGACATTACCCCATATTAAGACTTTCTAATTCATTTTCAAATAGATACATTTTTCATTCAGGGATTCTTGTTGGTACATGGTTGTGGTTGTCTCTAAAGGAAAATCTCTGTAGTTTCTTTTGAGAGTATCCTAATTGTTATGATCATGTCATGGTCTGGGGAGATTTGTTAGGAGGTTGTATATTTGTCACTCGCTCAGATTTAATTGTAAAAATCAAATCTTTACGAGTTTTGCTTGTTTGCTTGTCTTAGAGATTTTTGTTGGCTCTTTAATCAGTTGGTGTCATTTACGTTTTGAAATAACTGCTTTAAGTTTTCTGTCCAACTATTTCATTTTGAAATCTCAAAGCACAATATTTATGGTTTATGGTTTAGTGCTTTAAGCCAAATATCAAAATTCTGGGAGAAAAATTACATCTTGTGGATTGTACACAGTGGTTATATTAAAAATATTTTCTTGAAATCCCATAAGAATCCCAATCCGCAAGAATATAAAAAGACATCATACAAAGCTTTGAACAAAGGGAACAAGGGGAAGCCCTGTGCAGAGCAATGACCAGAAAATAAGCAGTCTCAGTGTCTCCACATCGCTGCTTGCACCTTGGACGATCAGACATTCTGCCTGCTCCATGATGTAAGAGATGCAGGGAATGAAATGCATCCACCAGGCGTAGCTGGAGGAATCCCAGGCAAAGTGCAAACACCCACAGACAGACAGAGAAACCATATGCAGCCGTACTCACTGAAGCAGCTGTTTGGGGCAGGTCCCCGAATACACCTGCAATGACTTCTTGGTTTACTGCAGCCTTGATTGTCCTTTAGCCCATCATCTTGAACTGAGAAATCAGATGTTTGCACAGCCGCACCCATGCTCTCAGCAGCCATCTTCTAATATTAAGATAAGACAAACTTTATTGATGTAGCAAGTGGGGAAATCCACCTGATACAGCAGCTCACAGAGCAGGATGAGGTGCAAAAGAAGCAAAAACTGCATGCATGCAAGAGGAATGCAGTCAAAAAGAGTGAAAAAAACAACACACAAATTCAATAACAGATTATATAAATATTTACATGTGGGAAAAGTTAGAAATTATAATAACGGTAATATGAAGATGGCGTAATGTATGTTTTTATTTAGATATGTTTTGAATCTGGAGCTTTAGAAGGGCTTGAGCTACTGATTTTCAGACACTGACAGTCTTGTAAATTTATGTGTCCAGTCAGCAGTGAGTGAGTTAAATCCATGCCAGGCGCTGTTGGCTCATCGACAACGTAAACAGGGATCCGGCCCAAAGAGTCTCTCAGCTCCCCTGCTAACACACGCCAGGTGTCACCACTTCCACAACGAACTATAACAATGAGGAGGGAGTTATGATTGGCTGTATCCAGTTACATCGCTGCTGAGTGTCTGACACATGCGTGACAGAGATTTCCCATCTTCTTTAGTCATGTCAAGTGTTTGTAAGACAGAACTTAAGGCTTCAGAGCAGACTGAGCCTTCAGTGTTGAAGACGACAACGTATGGATCTTCTAATAAGTCATCTCCATACTCTGTTCCATGC
>CAAKHG010006602.1:13596-37693 GCA_901007715.1 Dactylopterus volitans
TAGTCAGAGGGCCGAATTATGGGAGTATGGCTGCCCTCTACTGCCGACATCTCCTACACCATGGAGAAGCAGGAGGAAAAATGATAAACTGCATCAACACCTATTCTATCACGCTATGCTGAACCAAAGACATGGCTGGGAAACAAGCAAAGTGTCCTCACCTCAGTGGAGAACTCCTTTATCTGCTCTGTGAAGGTGCTTGAAGATTCCACAGAAACGTCAACCTGCCTGATTCGTAGAACCCTCAACTCCTACAGCAGGCAGATGCAGATATGTTCACCTCACCAAAAAGTGTGCAAAGGTTAAACACAATATTACAGAGCTACTTGTTTCCTTGACACACTCCCACTACAAACTCTGTTAAAGGAGACACAACATGATATATTTTTTAATGCCTCACCCTGTGAGCAGAGTACTGGCTCTGCAGCCGGAGCAATAGAAGCCTCAGTTCCTCCTTCTGGACCTCATCTGACATTTGTTGCAGCAGATCTTCCCCTCTTTTCAGCAAGTCTTCTACATTGGCTTTCTCCTCATTCATCTGGCTCAGAGAGACAGATTGTAAAGAGGTCAAAAAAAGACAGCTGTGAACTTGAAAAAAACAACTCCCACACTAGAAATTGATATTAGCTGTAAACAGCTCCTGTATGGACTAGAAGGAAAAAAAAAAGCTGATGAAAGCAGGCACCTTTTAGGAGAGCTTTGTTTAAAACACAATAACAGCTTCTTAACTGCCACACTGACCTTGCTTTGGGTTGGGCTGATTTGTTCAGCCAGTGTGTTTAGCGTCATAAACCTTGATAACAAAGAATGTATTCCCGACTTGTTATTCCTTGAACTGTCCAGTTGCAGCTTGTCTTATCAGACTTTGAATAGCTCACAACTTATTCTCCATAGACAGTATAAAACTTCAGATTTAGAAAGACTGAGAGGAAATTATGGGCAACCTGGGGAGGTTTTCTGTGTGTATTTTCCAATGCATCAGGACACTTGTTAGAGACAGCAAACATCTGACAAAAATAATGACAAAGTGCCAAAAAAACACAAAAAAAAAAGCTACAGAAGTTATTGCTTTTCGTTGTCACCTTGTTATCATCCAGGAAGTTTGCTGAGTCCTGCTGCTCCTGCAGAGTCCTCAGAGTGTCCTGGAGATCTGCCTGAAGGTCCTGCACCTTGCTGCAGACCGGAGTCTCAGTAGGACGTGTCTGAATATCTGCTTGGGTCTCAAGGGAATGTGTGACCTGATTAGAAACCGCAAAAATACACCAAAGGAAACTCAGCCAGAAGACATAAGATGAAAATTCCACCTAAGTCTACCAGCTACATGCTCAAAGTGTGTGCTCAACTTATAATTCATACTTTGTGATTCGTATCATTTATAGCTATACAGTAAGTTTAGTTTAATTTAGTGTACTGTTCTGTTTGCCCATGCAGAATGAGCAATTCTTGTACCTGCTGATGTGTTTGCTGGTTCATCTCAACACCACTTGAATCAAAACCGGTCATCATCTGTATCTGAACACATGAGTAGCAGACACACTGATATACATACACTCCAAGCTTTTGTTGGACACAAACATTTCAACTCCTAACTTAGCTGGTCCATGATCAAAGGGAGTATTGTATGTTTGGTATTTGACTTTACATTTCCATTGTGCCTCCCAACCTTGGCCGTTTTGATGTGCTGCGAAACTTTGTCAAAGTTGCAGTTGAGTTCAGCCAGTTTGGGCTCCACCACATCCCGGCAGGCCGGGCCCCTGCTTGTCATGAGGATGACGGCCTGGTCCCTCACATTATCCACACGCAGACTGATATCCTCCAGCTCCTCCAGCATGCGCTGAGAACAGAGTAGTCGGTATTCTAATGATGCAGTATATCTGTTTGTGCTATCAATCATGGTCTATGGGACTGGATGGCAGTGTAGCCTTGGATCCCACCGGAGAGAACACACCAGTGCTGATCAAGATTAGATGACCTTCGGCTGTCAAGGCAGGGGAAGGGATGGGTTAAGAATTTAATGTCAAGGTGAAATCAAATACTTGACACAACCATAAAAAGAGTCCATTTAACCTCTTTCACATTTTCCAACAAAGATCTTTTTCTTTCTTTTCGGCAACCAATGGTCACCTAACACAAAAAAACTAAAAATGTGTTAGTACATCATAAAGCTACTGAAATATAAAAAAAAACATATAAAACTACTATTAGAGACTTTTAGTGTTTTAGTCGTACTTTTTTTGCTTATTTTTTAGATTATACAATTTATTGGAAATTTGTCTTGATTTATTATTATTATTATTACCATTATTCTATTATTATTATTGTTGTTGTTGTTGTTGTTATTATTATTATTAATACTAATAATAATGATAATATTATTATTATGAATATTAATAATAATACTAAGGGCAATAATAATAATAATAATAATAATAATAATAATAATAATAATAATAATAATAATAATAATAATAATAATAATGAAAGCCGTTGTCAGTTGACACTAATTTTAATATTGATGCTTTGTCTTTCACACTAGAATAATTGCCTTTCTCACCTTCACGACATTTCCTCTCTCTGCTGGGGAAAGACGCTCAGTCTCGTCCAGGTGGATCTGGGTCTGGTAGAGCCATGTGCTGATGTGGGCCAGGTTCTCATCAAAGATTTCCACCTCATTCTGGTGACTCTACACACATAAACCAAAATTATTATGCTGTATGAATTGCATAAACACTGGTTAATCAAAACTGAAGGCAAGTGTAAAGGCAAGAATAAAGAATAAAGCCATTCTTTATTTATCAAGTCTTACTGCATTAAATATCTGCACTTACCAGCACAGCACTGAGCCAGTCCTCGGTCCAGGTCTGGACTCGGCTACAGGCTTCATTGAGGCCACAGAGCCTCTCCTCCAGCTGTGCCTCACTGCCCTCGACCAGAGTCTGCAGACCAGCGCTGGTCTCCATCAGGTTGGACAGCTCCACCTTACGACGCTCGGACTCCGTCAGCAGGCCCTGGTGGGGCATCACATGCACACAACATAATGTATATTAAATAGGTCTGTGTGTGACATCAGTGTTTTAGTGCGGTGGCATATCTGCACGCAGGTATCTTATTGAAGCAACATAGATAATGTACTTCGGTGTCTGAAGTGTACCTGAAAATTTAGATTTGAAGAACAAACAAGTTGTACTTTATGTAGTGCTGTAAAATGCATATAGGTTAATTGGATGCACAATTCTAAAACAAAATTTTTCACTCTTAATACCATTGCTGAATCTTAAGATCTAAAATGTAATTAGTGGTAATAGTTCAGTGTGTGTGATCAATTAGAATTGTCAGTACTTTTTCCATGCCAGTGAGTGTACATAAAGAATACTGGTGCAAGTGTGAATATGGCTTTATAAATAGCTGAAGTCTTTGGTGGCCTTCTCTTGAAAAAGCAGATACAATTTATCTCCAGTGTTAAAAAGATGGAAATATTATTTCTAAAGGTACATTTACTCCACCTACTGGCCAAAAGAAAACAGAAAGAAACACTTCTTTCTTTATAACAGAGTGCAACCAGGATTTTAATTTTATTGTTTCCCCATTCTGCCTTACTTCTATTCTCAACAAAAAGTAAAAGTTGGGGAATGGATGAAGCACAAGTTAACATGACAACATCTACTTACATTTGCCCACGCAATCTCAGCATCAATATCAGCTGGCATGTCTCCACAGCTGTTTTTGTGCTGGAGTTGAGCCTCACTGGTGGTCAGCCACTCCTGCATGGCCATGCTGTCCTTCTGAAACTTCTGAGACAGAGACAGAGCTTTTTCCAAGTCCTGCTTGCCCTCTGTGACCTGTGAAGAGAAGGTGAGAGCTGTCATTTAATGGTCCCAAAGATGCTCGGTATCAGTGCTAATCCAGCATGTGCTACAGTGTGCAAAACACTGAAAAAAATGTTTTATTATGTCACCTGTGCCCCCAGGTCATTGTAAAGTAGTTTCAGGGCAGTGAGCTGTTCGTCCATGGCCTTGGGGTTCTCCGTCTGCTGCTTCTGCACAATCTGTCGGCCGGTTTTTATTACCGTCTCCACCTCAAGCTTCACCTCGCTCAGCAACTTGTAGAGTTTCTAAACAGTGAAAAGAAGGCAGATCAACTTATAACTGTGGGTGAGCTAACTGTGTGTCTGCAGGAACAGGCAGCTAGACTTGCACAAACTTTGTTTAACACATACAATTCACACAAAGTACATCACAATCACACACAAATGAATCATTTGCGGAAAAGAAAGCAACTGGGGTTCTCACCATGCAACCAGCGAGGTGAGACTGGATTTTTTCTGGCTCAACATCCTTGACATCCAGAATGTGCAGCTCAGCCTTGGCACCATCTAGTACCCTCTTACAGTCCAACATACGTTGCTCAAAGTTAGCAGGCTTCTGGAATAGCTGGTACTTTGTGGAGATCTCCCTCAATTTCCGCTGTAGTAAGTGAAGGGAAAATTAAAAAAAAAAAAAAATCAGACATAAATGTCACAACACAAATGATACACAGACCCTCTTACAAGAAGGACAAACCAGACAACGGTTTCTGCAATTCCTGAAATTCTCCAGTAGGAGTCAGTGTTACCTGTAGTTGATCCAGCATGGTCCCACATCTGGCAGCTTTGCCATCTGCGGTTGGTGGAGGCAGGTTGGCCACGTTCCTCTTCCTCATCTCTTCCACTGTAGCCTCATGGGCTGCAATCTCTGCCCCAATGGTCTGAAAGATGTCATGTCAGACTGCTGTTTTTTGTTGCACATCTTCTGTGGAAAATCTGATCTGCCGTTGACTGTATACTATTTACACAAATCAGCCATAACATTAAATCACTGCATGTTTACCATAGACCATAATACAACACCCCTGCAATTAATTCTCCCTTCAGGATGAGTTTTATGTTGAATTTTTATTGAGTGGTGTTGACATAATTTAATAATTGCTATTGGGACTGTAATTTGTGGTCCTGTTGAATGGTACTGAGTTATACTGGTTTCCCTAAAACAGTTGTCCCTAATATTTTGTCACACTAAGGAACATTAGCCGGATGACCACAATATTAGGGACAGTTCTCAGTATAACCCAGTACATCTCATCGTCTTACGCTTATTCCGGTTAAGGGTCGCAGTCGTGCTGGAGCCGATCCCAGCTGACAACGGGCGAACGGCGGGGTACACCCTGGACGAGTCGCCAGCTCATCACAGGGCCACATGAAGGACAGACAACCACTCACACTCGCACGCACACCTACGGGCAATTTACACTAGCCAATTAACCTCAGCATGCTTTTGGAGGTGGGAGGAAGCCGGAGTACCCGGAGAGAACCCACGCAGACAAAGGCAGAGCATCCGAATCAAACCTGCAACAGTCTTGCTATGAGGCAACAGTGCTAACCACCGCAACACCGTGTCGCCTAACCCAAATCATTAAAATACAGTATGACAACACCTCTCTCAAACAGATTCAATCAAGGTTCAACATAAACCTCTTCCTGAAGGCAGGATTTATTTCTGAGCTGCTGCTTTATATTCCATGGTAAACATGCAGTAGTTTTAATGTAATGGGTGATTGCTGGACTGTGTCCAATAGTTTTTCATGTGCCTCTGGCTACAATACAGGCCTTCAGGCTAGTGTGATGACTATGACATATGAAATAAAATCCTATGTGTTCTCTTCAGTGTTGGTGGCCTACCTGGATGTGAGTGTGTGTCTTATGCTTCTGTGGTGTACCTGTGCTTCCTGTGGAAGCTGGAAAGCGTCGATGCGGTCAGTAAGGTAGGAGGTGAGTGTATGGTCCAGCTGGCTCAGAGACTCTTGGAGTGTTTGAAGCGCCTGGTCGTTTTCCTTCAGTGTCTGCAGCTGCTGCTCGAGGCCAATCTGCCGGTTGACCGCCTGAAGATGGAGAATATAAACAATAAGTTGAGCATTTAATCTTCCAGAGACACAATTATCACTTGTTCACATATGAAGTCTTGTGATCGGGCCAAAGAAGTTTTTTGTGAGGTCACAGTGACCACTAAAGAAATTCCAATCAGTTCATCCTTGGACCCATGTGGTTTATTACATTTGCGCCAAATGCAATAAAAAATTCCTCCAGGAAATCCTGAGGACAAGAGGTCACAATGACTTTGACCTTTGCCCTTTGAGCTCTTAAGATTTCAGCCTTTGGACATTTATGCCAAATTTGAAGAATTTCTCTAGAGGTGTTCCCGAGATACTGCATTCATAAGAATGGGACAAATGAAGCAATAGAGGCACAAAGCGCAAACATAACCCCTCGTGCCACAACTGTCGCCAACACAGAGACATAAAAACAGGTGGTATGACTATTCTGACAAAAGAAAGAGCATAGATCTGTCTCTATGAAACAAAATCTAAGCATGGCTTGACAGCAATACCTTATTCAGCATTAAAAAAACACACACACATACACACACACTTGCAAAGCTTATATTTGCTTAAACACACAGACAAGGTCCTGACCTGGTGGTTGAGCTGCTCATAGCGAGAATTGAAGGCCTCTAGTTTTTCGCTAATGAGTTCGTCCAGTATGCCACCGTCTATCAGTGTCTGACCCAGCTCTCTGATTTGTGTCCGGTTGTCTCCAGGGTGGCGGAGTACACTCTCCAGAGACTGATGGAGAATGGAGAACCAGGGAGAGGACAGAAATTTAAAGCAAAGAGTCAAGAAAATCAAACAAGAAGGGAAACAGATGAATGGAGAACAATAATCTAGTTAATCTGCTTCAAAGCGCCAACAATTTCTGAAGAAATTGCATTTAAAATCAAGAAGAGCTACAATACTGACAAACCTGGAGGATGAGAAAGACACCCACTGGATAGATCAAAGCTGTGCAAATGTGTATTAAAGTTCCAAAAAAGAAAAAAAGATGAGAAAAAAGACGGGGTGAGGATGCAGAAATTGCTTGGCTGTGTGTGTCAGATAAAAGAGGATAACAAGACAAGAAATCAGAGCGAGAGAGAGAGAAGCTTGTCGAGCGACGGCACACGTTTAGAAGCAACAGTCATTGTTTATATGGGGTCATTAAATGTGCTTTTCCTTCCCTGAGGTGATGGACAGAGAGCAACAGCGCCTCTCCAGATGGGTGAGTCTGATTAGGACATTGGGAGAATAAGATGGGTGAGAACAAGGTTCACAGGAACGGAGTGAGAGAGAGGAAAGGCAAAAGGGTGGGTGAGAAACAAAAAAAAAAACTGCTTAAAAAAAATAAGGACAAAGAATAGAGGGGAAAACATTGTCTTTAAGGGTCTTCAAATTCCTTCATCCCTATGCAATGTTACAGCAGCAGCACTGTGATTTAAGCAACAGTGACAGTGCTGCTGGCGGCAGTCTACAGATATAGCAACAGAGCAAGACGAAGCAAAAGAGTTTTAGGAGACAAAGACAGCAAGGTTATCAACAGAGTTTGGTTACATGAATTTAAAATGAAAATTTTCACATCTGCTACAACAAACTCATCGATATTTTTCACGCCTCCATGCAGGGCAAATGTAGCTTAAATGGTGATGTGAATTTATCTGATATACTTTATATCAAGCAGCAACTCGAATGCAACAGGAATATTAACAAATGAAAAGTGATACTTTTTTTTTTACAGATACTCAAAGATTGGTGATTGGTCTAAATTATAGTTTGCATATCTATTGAGAAAATACTTTCCACACTGACATGTGCATACAGCCATGGACGATGAATATGGGCTCTCTTTTTTCTGGAAGCACTCCAGTGCTGCCACAACGGAAATTATCAAGTATATGAGATCTTGCAAAAAACACATTTTCATTAGAGCTGTGTGACACCACGGATAACCCTGGTTGCCAATACTGATACAAAATCTTAATGTATTCAGAAAAGGGAAGTTGAAAAGTTAAATAAAAAAATTGGGCTACAGTCATTTAGATACTGTATTATTTAGACTGGATGGTGATTCTCACTTCCCTCTGCTACTACTGATCCCATATGTAAGAAATATTCAATGTCTAATTGTGCATTACACTGTTTAAAGGTCGATCACAACATAATAAAATAAAAACATGAGCAAATTTTTCGTCAAAACAAAAGTTTATGAGCTTCATGTTGTCATGACAATAAATGGTTCAAGCCTTGTTATAGACAGGTCTGAGCCAGGTAAAAACTGCTCTTTTTCCTGTCAAGGTTTTCTCAACAGATTCTGGTACTTCAGACTATACTAATCAAAATAAGATTTTGCACCTTCTTGAAATTTGTCCAGAATCCGCCAAAAAAATCCAAGATATGATGCACGTTCATCACCTGATCTGCATGGTGTAATGATGCCCAGGCAGCAACAGGTGGCGTGGGACTCATGGTGAGCCCCCGAGCATGAAAGGCACTCCGTAGGGTCCATCCACACACAATAGGTGTGTGTGTGGATGCTGGATTTCGAGGGAAACCCAGTAACAATGGTCATGAGTGTGTACTCTCCTACCAGCGTGGCACAGATTGAGGATGTGGAAAGATTCTACGATGACCTAGGAACAGCGATCCACCATGTGCCTGCTCACAACTTCCGAATAGTCCTGGGGGACTAGGACCGGAAGAAGCACCCTTCACGTACCACGACAATACCAACCGCAATGGAGAACATCTAACTGCCCTCCTCACGGAACATAACCTACTGGGCGCCAACACCCTGTTCCGTAAGAGGATGGGAAAGAGATGGACGTTCCAGGACCGAGCCACCAGTGAATTTTGAGTCCTGTGAGCGGTTCCAGATGGAAGGGTATTCCATAATTTAGGAGCAGTACAGGAGAAAGTTCTGGCTCCCACTGTGGTCAGTGAAATCTTTGGTTGGACCAGTATGATGTTTGATGAGCGAAAAGAGTGTGATGGTATGTATTTCAACTGGTTCAAATCAATTGAACCAGTTGAAATAGAAGGACTCAAAACTCAAAAGTGCACTGAAGACCCATCTATTCAAAATTGCAAATGGACTTTAAATCATTTCTTCTTTTAAAATATTTTACATTTTTATTTCATTTTTTATTGATTTATTTTTGTAAGGTGACCTTGGTAAATGGTAAAAATGGTAAATGGACTGCATTTATATAGTGCTTTTCTACCTTTGATGGTACTCAAAGTGCTTTATCTTGGGTGACCTGAAAGGCACCATGTAACAAAAAAAATGCATTATTATTATCATCATTTAATTCACCAAACTATGGCCCCTGATCACAAAACATTGGCACATCAGCTTTAGAGCAAGTCCAAGACCATTTTTCCATGGTGGGGCGCCACCTTTGGTGGTCATTTTGGATTTTCTGATAGACCAAATGGTCATTCTTCCCATTCTTCAAACTTTTGGTATTCTCCAGATAAACTGAAAGACATTTTTAATTCAGCCATCGGTAGTTTTGCATCCAGCGTTAGCCTAGCTTGTCGACTTGGCAGCAAAGTACAAAGCTTTGACATCTGTGCTCATTAGTAGCAGGTTGGTTGTGGATGATTTCACAGTTATTAAAACAAAATATGTTTGCTTTAAATGGCTATAACGTATGTTTGCTAGCCAATCAGTAAAGATAATTGACTCAGACCATGGTATAAACATCAGTAATTCAGCTGAACTGGGCTGATATCACTGTTTGTAATGCACACACAAGAGGACACGGAGGAGTTTATCTACTGTATCTATAGATAACTGAGAAAATATTTAAGTTCCCAACAGATCCAGAAGCATCAAGAATGAGACAAGTAACAGTAGATGGAGAGAAAAAGAAAATCATGTAATTGTGTTCACAGTGTGAATGTGTTGGTGTGCATGTTCGGACCTCAAGAGCTTCATTGACGGCCTCGGTGCTCTCTGGTAAGTTGTCAGTAGCTTGGACCTTCTCCTCCAGGGTGTTGAGCCAACACTGTTCCATGTCCAGGTACTGAAGCAACTCCATCCAACAGGACCAAACCTCCTGCAAAGTATGTCAAAACACACATGCACGCACGCACGCAAACAACAAACAAATTATGTTGTTATAATATGGCAGGTCTTATAAGTCTTAAAGCAAAATATTTTTAAAAATGAACATTTTGAAACGTATAATAAAGAAAAAACAAACAAAACAAAAAGGGGGTGTTTACTAACGCACCTCAGGCAAAGACAGCACAGGAATATAAGTACAACAAGTACAACTATGTAACATGTCTGACTTTTAACCTTCAAATGGGGGCACGATTGTCCAAAACTGTCCCCGCTAACTATGACTTTACATTGACAGATACGCAATGAAGACAGAATCATAAGTATTCCCTTGGAGCATCACTTGCTCTTTCCATGGAAAGGAATAAAGGGAAAACTGACACAATGCATGTTAAAGCAGCTTTTTTTTTTTTTTTTTTAAACGAGAGAAGGACTTAAGTTCAAAGGCGACCAAATGCACTATGAGACATATTCCATCTTCAATCCAAAACTTCATTCAGTGACTCTATGGTACAAGTATGTTATTACAGGAATTAAAGTACAGGGAGCATCAATTCTTACAAAATCTTGACTTCTGAGTACCTCTAAGGTGTGGCACTTGCTCTTGAAGCGGTCACAGAGCTTGTGATAGTTGGCTAGTACTCCCTCTAGCTCTGAGGTCAGCTCCTTCCCTCTGCCTCCACCAGATGGTGATGTTCTGGTCACCAGCAGGTTAATACTGTCTTTCAGGATTTTTACCTTCACCTCCTTCTGTAACACATCCTCTTTGGCCCTCTGTGAGATGTAAGGACAAGTAGAAGGGTGGTGACAACAGTGACAGCTAAAGAGCGAGATCCACACAAATGAAACACACAAGAATAAAGTCACTTCCTCTTCCCTTTACAAATGTTTTTTAAACCATCCCACCTTCATCTCCTCTAATGATGCTTCCAGCTCCTCAGGACTCTTGTACTCAAAATCCCTCATCAAAAATTCTTCGTCGACTTGGGTCATCCACTCTTGCATCTCAGCCAAGTCTTTCCTCAGATTCACCTGCTTCTCCTGACTTTCAGCCAAACGCTCCTGGTGGCTCAGCAGCTAGAGACAAAGAAACGACGTTAAAGACACGACGGAATGATACGAGTTAAGACACAGAACACACACAAGCAACACAAGGAAAATCACATAAAAGAAGTAATGATTATTTAACATAAATAAATCCGGCAGGACAACGCATCACTAAAAGTTTTCTTCACCTGTTTAGTAAGTGTGTCCCATCTGCTTCGGCACTCATCCAACTTATCCTGCCCCCACTTGGCCAGTCCTGGGACTGCTGTCGCCTGGACAGCGCTCACATTCTCTCCCATCTGCTTCAATGAACCCTCCACTGACTCCATCTCATTCACATGCTCCTTTTCGAGAGAAGGACAACAGAGGAAAAAAAAAAAGGTTGAGGCATAACACTGTAGATATTCAGACAAAATCAAGAGCAAAATCAAGATATTCAATTGACAATATCAAGATGTGTTTTGAACAAAAGAAAAAAATTACCAATTTTTTTTCTTCTCTAACCTTGCACTGGTTCAGCTCTTCCTGTAGACTTTCTGTGTCACTCAACCCTGTTGCATCCCGAGACAACAGTTCTTGAACTGCATCCAGCCAACGTTCAACTTCCACCAAACGTACCTGACAAAAAAAATTCCACCACTACCTTAATGCATTTTGAACGATACCTTACCAAAAAAAAAAAAAAAATTAAGCAAAATACTTTAATTTCAGCAATGAGAGCTACTCTACCCGATTGTCCTTCATGCTACCCAGGACACACTGCAGTGTGCTCAGCTCCTCGCGGGCCTTGGAGGACAGCTGACTCCATCTTTGTTGTTCTGCGGGATCAGAGGCTTGCTGTGTTTGCTCAATCTCCAAGCACAGGCCCTGCAGCAATCAAAAGTTCACCAGTATAACTAAATGCCCGGGTTTTGTGAAATGACACCATTTAAAAAAAAAAAAAAAAAAAGATGGACATTTTCCCATTAGCTGAAGTTTTTCTTTATTAGTCACTGAATATCGGGCTCCACAGTGACAACCAAAAATGTTTTTAGGATAACTATATCCAGTATTGTGCATGGCAATGGCATGACTATCACCCTCAATCGTGGACTCATTGCTAGTACAGCTAAGCGGTGCTGTCATGGGATGCTGTGTTGTGGTTGTCAGGCCTGACTGACTGAGTGGCTCCACACTGAGCTGTGAGGAGCTCCGTCCTGCCTGCATGGCTGGCTGCCCAGAAAGTGCCAAGGTCCCGCCCCCACCCCGGCACCATGCCCTATCTGTCACGACAACAAGAGCTCAGACTGCGCCACATTCCATCCAAGGATGGAGGAGGAGACACACTCACACACAGCAACACACTGAATGCACTAACACTTACAGTATATCACAAAACCACATACAGACATGCCAAACACCCTTTTCCTTCTACTCAGGGGTCCGATGGATTGAAGAAGGAAGTGAGTGGCTGACAAAAGGGACTGTAAAAAAACCTGACAGCTGACTCAGTTTCACACTCACACTGATATGCAATACAAGCGCAAACACATAAACAAGGCGCCTGCTAAAAAATTTTTAAAAAAAATCTACAGTATCCAGATAAACCAGAATTCAAAATATATGCTCTATTTTGATTTATGCATGTTTTTCTTTTGATATAAGAGGCTGTTTTCTCTCTTTTAAAGAGTCTCCAAGAAATATTAAACACTAACAAAATAAAAATTAAAAAAAAGACTTTTCTACCTTAACAGTACTCAAATTGCTTCACACTTCTGTTCCCACTCCTTCGCTCATTCACATGCATATTCACATGCTGACCTTCTCAGCCTGCTCATCAGGAGCAATTAGGGGTTCAGTATCTTGCCGAAGGACACTTCAACACAGTCTCTGCCAGAGCTGGGACTCAAACCAGTGACTCTCTGACAGCCTCTTAGCTGAGGGCCACTCTGGCAGAAGTTCTGCATGTTTAGTGGCCCATACTTTTGTGAGCAGGTGTAGGAAACACATCTGCATCCTGAGAGTTTTAATAGCTCATAAAAGTAAATCCAATTATATCTGCAGTCTTGAGAGGTATTTATTGTTATTCATTTTAAATATTACATGCACAACTATAAAGCTTTTAGTTTGTTTTAAAATACATCATGGTGATTCCTACTTTAGGCTTGGCTACTTTGCTATGCAACTACTACATATTATACGATATACTGTATTATACCATATATTATTTATGTTTATGTTATAATGACAGTTGGCTATTGTGCAAACTGTTAGTTTAGGACACTTAGTTGTTTTATTCATAGGTCCGCAGAGAAATCTAGTTCTGTAGATGCTTAAGCTATAGTAATTTTGTAATAAATAAAAAAATTGTGTTTGGATATGTAAAAAATAAAAATCTAGGCTCTGTCTGGCCTGCAAATTTTTTCCATTCATCCAATCAGTTTGACAATCCCAGTTTTTTTTTTGCGGTTCGGAGTGACTCTGCAGGCAGACTCTTTTTACTGGATCAAAATTAAAAGAAAATGCAAATAAATGGTACTGCCTCACCAAGAACATTATGTTTTGGTGCTTCTTCTATTGGGCTGGTTTCAATCAGGATTTAAACTGATACTTTTTAGGTGCGGTTTGCTGGTAAAATGTTTTTCGCTCATAGCTTTGTTAAAGTGCGCTGCACTACTCACCTGTGCCCGCCCCACTGCCCCCTCAGTGGTAGGAATGTCGACTATTCCTTCTCTCAGATTAGCCAGTCTGGCTCCTAGATCCTCCAGCGGACTTGATACCATCTGGTTGGCCTCATGACTGGCCAAAGCTGGAATTGGATGAGGAGGAGAGGTGTGAAGAAGCAGAAGATGAGAGAGAATGGACAACAAAACAAAACAAAACCTTAGCTTTAGGTTTTCCACCACAAGGGGGCAGTTAACTGGTTTGACATTCCTTCACCTTTGTGTGTGTGTGTGTGTGCGTGCGTGCATGCATGTGTGCACGTTTATGTTTTACAATATTTTTTCCAAAGTATTAAAAATAGCCGGCTTAACGTAACTGATAAAAAACAGTTGCAAAGTCCCCAGCTTCTCCCTCATTTCTACTGATGGTTGAAGTCCTTCCCCATATACCCATCTCCCCTCCTTCTCCATCAAGTGTTTTAATTACTCAGTGATTTAATGCTTACATAATCTGGCTATGTTTATATACACAGAGAGCAGAGATGGAGCGTAACTGGGAGAGAGTAGGAGGAGTGGTGAGCGAGAGAGAAAGAGAACGAGAGAGAGAAAGAGAGAGAGAGAGAAACACAGAGAGAGAGAGATAGAAAGAGAGAGGGAGAGAGAGAGAGGAGAGCAAGAGAGGCCCCAGAAAGAGGCAAACAGCCCTCGAGCAGAAACAAAATGGTTTTCCTTGGCTCTCATCCAAATCCTCAGTCATAAAAGCCCAAGAGGCAAAGGAGGACACACGTGCAAATACACACACACATTTAGGGTCACAAGTGGAAAGCATTCAAGTCTCCCTTTACAGGATCAGTTTTAGCCAAGCGCAGCACACATCATTTTCAAGGGAACAGCAGTGGCTGATTTTCAAGATTTTCCAAGGAAAGGCAGAGCTGGCTCAGGTATGATCTTACATTCACACTCACACATTTGTGAGACTTTGGAGGCCATGTAAGGCCTTCATCCACTACTTTTGGCTGGCCAAGAATTAATATAAAAAAACTGATGTCAAATTTAAACAACTCTGGATAGACTAGACTGTGTTAATGCAACCATCACCCTCTCCATCTCTCTATAAACTTGAAAGTTTTCAGAGGAGATCAGGGGGAGAAAAATAGGTCTTTGTTGTCAGGAACCCTTAAACCTCTGTAATGGAGCTATTTGAGGAGAGGGAGAGATGCAGTCATATGCACAACATGTTTGGTACCAAATTCCTCTCTTATTTTGCTGTGAATTCACAGGAGTACCTTCGTTGACCTCTTGCTGTCTGCTCTGTAGCCGCTGCAGGGTGGAGGCGTGATGTGCTGATACCACCACCGTTCTGTCTTTCAAAGAGGGCATGGCTCCTAGTAACCTCACATCTGCAGAGAGCCGCGCTACTTGCGGGCTCAATGTAGAGACCTGGACCATTCGGGACTGAGGAGCACAGACAAAAGAACAAGGCCATTAATTTGTATGCGATTCAGTATCATAACGTGGCACTTTTGATTGCTCCTGAAAGCAGAATCTCTGTCATCGTTAAAGATTCAGACTTTTATCCACTCCATTTGTATCAAAATCAGGATGCTTTCCCTCTGTGGCTGGAAAATTAATTACTCTCAGAGGGTGAAAACATCAACTCCAAATTTCACGATATAGCAGAAAGGATGGATCCATCTTGCCCTCTACACCTTTTGTGGAAACCATCTCCTCAACCTGTAACTTTGTAACTTAATTGGGAAAACACATCCGTTTTCTTTACAGTATGACTTGTCTTCACCAGGTTTCATGCTTACTGTGAAATCTGAGGCACTTATGAAAATAAATGCAGTTGAATGAGCTGAATTAAAAGAGGAAGAGGAGAAGGATATACATTAGAGTCAGGGTTTATATAACAGACAGGAAATCAGGGTAAAAGAAGACTGAGACACTGACTATTACCTGACATTCTCCACTCAGGCTTCTGAGTTCGGCATCATCACACTTTTCTACAACTGCAGTTGAGTCAAGCCACCGATCCTGTTCCTCCAGGACGCGGTCTAGATCTGCCAACTCTGCAGACAATACCATGAACCGGCTCTGGGTTTGAACTCGCTCACGCGCTGCCTGAAGCTCCCTTGCACATACATCCCATTCGGTTTGGATCAGGTCTATGTCTGCCCTCACTGAGTCCACACACACTCCCTCTATAGTGGCACAAATCAAATACATAAACACAAATAATTAAGTTAATTTCTGATTCAGTTTTTGTCTAAATATGTCACAGGTTGTTTCTTGGGTTTCATGAGAAAGACACTCTAGCAAGGCTGTATCAAAAATTAAAAAAAAAAAAAAAAAGATTAACAAAAAAAGGAAAATATCCAAATGAGAGAGCAGCGGGTATGAGGGAATTTTGGACAGTTTAATGGAAAAGTTTGGGGTTAAACAAATCTACTCCAACTTAGCAGTGCTGCTCTGCTACCCCTCACTGCCTTCAGAGCAGTGTAAACATATAAAACTCCCAAGTGCCTCTTCAAATTAGGGAGACATTAAAGGAAGTCAGCAGTCAAGTTTAACTACTCTATCCACAAACATGCGTTCAAATAATTAGTATCTGAAAGTGAATAACAATTTTAAAAAATGTAGGGTTGTAAATACCCAGAAAATCCAGAGAAGCTGTGAAAAAAGCAGTAAAATGCACAGCTTAACAGGGAAGTGGAGGATTTCTGTTAGAGCCAGTGGTCATGAGCTGCTTAGAGCCAATAAGAATGCGCTGTTAGAAGTTTGGATGAATTTGTTGACAATGATGCTTTCATTACTGTGATGTTTGAGCTAGTTTCTGTGACAATGAGCAACCTCCTCTTTAGCTCATACCTCTCTCCAGTTGGTCCACCAGGCCTCGTCCTTCCTGGGTCACTTGACGAATTGTGGCTTCCTTATCTGTGAGTTCCAACTCCAAAGCCTGAAGTGATCAACATGTTTAAAATGCAGATTTCCAAGAATGTATACGACAACATTATGATGAAATGATCTAAAGCTGCATCATCTTAACTTTCACCTTTAACTTTTCCTGCAGGTCTGAGGTGTCAGGTGATGTCTCAGGGTGTGTGGAGGCCAACACCTGAGCTGACGTCTCCCATGTTTTAATCCAGCTCAGGAGGTCAGAAAGCTTATTTTCAACCCTGCAGAGATTGGTGTATGTTTGAATTCTTTTTATGTGGTATTCTTATTCTTATAGCGAGGTAGTTTGTGCACGTGCGTGTCCCAATTCTTACGCTCGTCTGACTTCTGCATCTGTCTCCACCAGGCGTTTCTTTGGAGGAGCAGGAGGGGCCAATTCTTGGTCCGTAGTTGGCACCACGGCAACTGTATTCATGACGACCTGTGCATCCATCTGAGTCATCCCACCATCAGTCACAGCTTCCATTACCTTTGCGTCGTGTTGGGCCGTTAGCAAAGAACAGCAGTCAACCACAGTCATGTTTGTTGTATTCTGAATTTATTTTTCTACTTAGTTCAATTTACTTGACCCTATTTTATTTAATTGTTCAAGGCAATCGGATATATTTGCAAAATGTAAACCTTGACCTTCATTCAGTCAACAAACTTATGACCTGCACTATTTGCCTCCCAGACTGCACCAATTGTTGTCAATAACTTTCATCAAAAAAACAAAACAAAACCTCAGTTAAATAAACAATATGCTGGGCAAGAACACACTACACACCTGGAAAGAGCAGTCCTCCAGTTTCTGTACCAGGTTATCCCATCTATGAGCCAGCTCCTCTGTGTCTGCCTCGATTTTAGCTCCCGCCTCGGCGCTCCGAAGTAACAATATCACGTCCTGTCCTGCATCAGACAGCTGGTTCAGAGTCCTCCTCTTCTTCTCCATGTCTTCCTTTAGAACCTGCAGGATTTAAAACAACACAATCAGAGGTGGCATGGGAATGCTAGATGCTAGATGCTAAATGCTCTAATTACACATTGCAACACTTGACTTACTGCTAATCGGCGCACATTAGTATTCATTTCACTTGGGTCCTTAAAATTGCTTGTCTGTACTTCACTTAAGACCTCCTCTTTTTCTGCCAACCATGCTCTAAACAAGCTCTGTGGAAGAGATACAGAATCTTAATTAACTGTGTGTGTGTGTGTGTGTGTGTGTGTGTGTGTGTGTGTGTGTGTGTGTGTGTGTGTGTGTGTGTGTGTGTGTGTGTGTGTGTGTGTGTTTTAATGAGGGAGTGAGTGAATGTTGGAAAGGGGCATCAAACACCCTCCTCATAGCTCATGCTAATACCCCTCACACAGTATATTTTATACACAGATCAGTCACTGACACACACACACACGCGCGCGCACACACACACACACTGGAGGCAGCAGTCGATTTGTATAAACATTCAGTCACAGTATTGACCGATTGACTAATGTTGATGTCTAACTAGCGTCACGCGGACCATGTTTTTTCACACCCAAAGTGTCAGAGTTCTTCCATGACCATTCTAAAGACGCCCCCCCCCCCAACCCCACCCCACGCACACACCACACACAAACCGACACACACGCGCACACAATACAAACACACTCCACACAATACAAACACACTCCACTGCAATACAAACACACTCCAGTGCATTCTTGTGGCACAAAATCGCTGATCAGACTGTTGACCTCTAGCAACAGCGTCAGTCTGAAAAATCAGAGTGGAATCACACTGTCTCCTGCTTTGTTTGGGTATGTTGGATAGTTGGATAGTACACGCGCGCACACACACACACACACACACACACACACACACGGGCACACAGAGTCGGTTGAAAACGTACAGTATCTTTGCCAGGACATTGCTATGCATCATGCATATAATGATGCTGGTTTCTTTCCCCCAACCACCCGCCCTTCAAAGAAATCACTCACACCCACTTCAACACGGTGGAAGATGAAACAAAAACTAGCATGAATTAACGAGTTCATCATGTAGCATCTGCAGGTGAGTTGTGACATAGAGCATCTCTGTGTTGTGCAGGCCCAGTGATAAAAACAGTGTTATGTCTAAGCTTTCATAACCCTGATGGCATCATCGGGGGTCTCCGAGTTCCCTCGGGAGCCACGGATGACAAAATGCAGCCGCATTCGTGCGATAAAACAAGTAGTGGATAGAAAACGGCCTCGTCGGCTATCAGAGTTTATTTTTTTCACGTGAAATAAACGACCCTGTGGTGTCCGGGTTGCTCGGCCGGCGTCGTGTTCGCCGCATGGGGAGCTCAGGGTGACTCCATAACATCCACTTTGTTTATCAGGCGCCAATGGGACTTTTCACGTGGCTTGTTGATGTTTACCACTTGGTTAGTGTGTAGCTTACTCACTAGTAATCCCCTCTGAGAGGATTGACTCTGTGGCCTCACGGTGGGGCTGAGGTCTGAAGCGGTAACCTGGTTGTGGTAAAGACAGGTGGCGGTTGGAGAAGTCGAGCTACCGCAGAGCCTTCGGCGACTAATCCGAGTGTTGCCTCCTAAAACGAACCGCTTGCACGCTCGCTCCCGGTCAACGCCGCCACGCACTGATCCTGTTTTCTGAGGGGATAAGCAGCGCTCCAGTGATGAAACACAGGCATGTGATGCGTTTTCGAGGAACCGCTTTAAAGCAGCAGCGCGGCACTCAAAACCAAAACCGGCTCGTCCTTAGACCACAGACGCACAAAAGTCTCAGCTAATACAGCTAATAACAGGCTTTTCTTTTTCTTCTCTTTTTTTTTTCTTTTTTGCATTGGTCACACAAAACCAGAATAAACCATCTTCTTATGAAATTCTGAGCATGTGCACTTAGTACTTCCTCTTTCCAATTCGTTTCTCCCGTTGGCTGATCAATTTTGCAAGGTTGCGCGTGTGCCCGTGAAACCAGCTTTTCACATTCAAGGTTCATGAACATGTGCTTCGTTTTCCTGTCAGGTGAGTTTTTATGTGACTCTCTATATGAAAGATACTTGCTTGTAATCCACCAGAATATTCTCCTCATCAGCTATCTTATTTGTGAAAGTTTCTCACAATATCCAGAACACTTGTCCTGTAAACATTCTTCAGATGACTTGTTACTTACATATTATGGCTTGTCAATTTTTTCCCTGTTTGACATGCTGTTTTTACTGTAAAGTAATATGTAGAAACAGTATAGAAATCAGATGAAACCTTATGAAACGATTTTGGTCCTGCAACAGCGAGGTTCACTATTTATTACAGCTCACGAGAACAGGATAAAGTGCAGAGGCAAAATGTGCATGCAAGCAGAAAATAATACAAAAAAAGCAAAAACAAGCCAAATAATAATACATTGCAGACTACATGCATATTTGCATATTGATGCCCATTTAATGTGTTTTACCATAAAAGGAACAGAAAGCGTTCGTTGCAAAAAACAAAAACGAAAGGTAACCATGTGCTTTTGTGGCTGAACCACTGACCTTTAAAGTAACTGACGTTTAAAAGAACTGTTGTTACAGATGAAGACACTAATTTCTACTAAAAATCTATCATCAGCGAGGACTGCGACCTCAATGACGACAGAAGCCTCGGAGCTCATAATGGTCATTTCAGACGCAGAACAGAGCGAGGAGCTGCTTAATGAAACAAAAAGAGACCTGGGCCGGGTGAGGGCTCTCGCTCGGTCTCTCTCCAGAGACCCTCGCCTCTTATTGATCCTCGCTCACTTCCTGCCGGAAGGATGAATCGACGGGAGCCTCGAGGGGGCGGAGGCCTCTTCAACCTCCTGCTCGTCCACAAACCCGTCACCGCCTCTCCCACATCACCTCTGCCTCCATCCCTCTGCTCAGCCACCAGTTTATCACACTGCTCCTTCTAAATTCCTCCCACCTGGCCAGTAAAGGCCGCAGCTCTCAGTCCCTCAGACAAACCTTTTTTTTTTTTTTTTTGGCCCTCTGATCAGGCGCGCAGTGCAGCTCGATGGCAGACCTGGAGCCTGCGACGTAACGCGGCACACAAACAACAGGGCTGCCTTTGGTGGGCGTCTTCGATCAGGAGTTCAGATATATACCGTTTTTAGACTTCAGAGGAGCGGGCTGGGAGACGAAAGGGGGTGGGGGGGGGTAAAAAGATGCTTTTGAGTTGATTTCCTGTGAAAGCATCTTAAGTGGAGCTGGAGATTGGCCTCCTGGGGCTGTTTGAGGATCAATGGGCTTTAATAAGAACTGACCCTCAGTGTCTCCTGACTGGGATGATACAGAGGTACACAACACACCGCTTGTCTTTGAGCGCAGCGGTGTATCTAACATGGTAAAGGCTCCACACCTTGTCTACACAAGGCAACGCAAGAGTACGCGGTCAGCATGCGCGAATGGGAAACAGAAAAAAATGCTGTGACCAGAGCCTCCATGGACAGGTATGATGAAAAATGATCAGAACTCATTAAGAAATACCAACCAAACACCGCTGAATACACCCGAATCCCCACCATGTTTACCTGTCGTCCATTAAATGTAGTGCCAGCAAACAACAATACACCATACGCGACGCATAAACTTAGGCTAAGCGACATAACTGCCAAGTGGGTCAGGTCATTAAGTCTACGCACCACACCAATCCACAAAAGACAGACGTGCCGATTTTTGTTGATTTTGACGTGGGAAATCCCTCCGAAACAAGCAAATCATGCGCAATTCATGACACACAGTGAATAATATTTCGGGGGCCTGTCTCGCTCCGCTGTTAAACCGCGCACAAGCATGACGAGCTCGATCTTTTTTGTATAACAAATACGCCGCACCACCGTTTCCCGCATGTCTGATGGAGGACTGCTTGGTTTTCGACCCCGTGACAAATGTGTCAGTCTGTTTGCTGAGTCACACCAGCTGTCACCTGTGACTGTTTCAGAGGTGAGAAAAAAATTAGGAGCACTGATCCTCAGGTGACCTGGTGGTGAAATGTTGGCGTGCGTGTGTGTGTGTCTGTGTGTGTGTGTGCGTACCTGAGGTTGCTTATCTCCCGCTGAGCTGGCAGGAGATGATGCACGGTGCACTTGATGATGTCACTTGAGCTACTCTGAAACTCAGCCAAAGATAGCACAGCAAACCGAACTATCAATGACACTGTAACCAACTCGGGGCCAAAACAGGAAGCACATCAGCAAGCCGTGTATCAAAAAAGGCACAGCCACTGAACTTCAGAGTGCAGACACGATTAGATTAAAACTATATACGTATATATGCACATTTAAAGCTCTCCTGCAACGTGTTTTCAGACATGCCCGATGCAAGAGGAGGCAGAGCTCCACAGGTCGGCTGCACACAAAAGACGTGAAGTCGTTTTTGAATGTGAGCGCAGGAGAAGGAATCCCCTCCAGCAGACGAATGTGAAAACAGCCACATACATAATTCCTGCACAGTGAAGGTCAAACATTAGAGTGAATCAACAATCAGCAAACAGCTTTTTATAGAGTTCCTCCTTGAAGACAAAGAAAATGGAAGCCAAAAAATAAATAATTAAAAATAACTCAATTTTCATGAAATATAGTTAAGCCATTTAGTAAATGTCACCTTCCCCAAATGAGGTGAGAGGCGGTCAGGGAAGAGACACTTGTGGTGGGTAGGTGTAGGGAGGTGGGAGGGGGTCTAAGCAGGGTCGAGGGGCTGCCTGATCCAGCTCACTATTCAGCATCCGGACTGGCTGATCGGGGATCACGTGGCCGAGTGATTCAGCCAAACGATGTCAGAGCAAATCAGAGCGCCGGGGAGCGTTCAACCACCTGACAGAGGAGGTCTGTTTCCATGGCAACACCCATGGGGGGAGGAGGGGAAGGGTGATATACTTGGGGGAAGAAAGGGAGGGGGCAGAGAAGGAGGGAGCGAGAGAAAGAGAGAACAGATATAGTTTTGAGGGGATTATGGGAGAATACTGAATGATTTATCTGAAATGGAATGAATGACTGCCCCACCACCACCCCCACCGCCACCCCCCAACACACACACTCCCACACAGTCTTTGTATCCATGCAACAGTCCTCAGCAGTTTAAGGTCTGAGCTACTTAGCGACACAAAGAACAGAAATCCTGAATGGTGCGTTAGTTGAATGAAAGCAGTGAATGAGATTTTCACAGCTGCCGGAGCGCCAGGGATGTCTGGGAGGAAACAGTCTTACCTGCCAAGCTGCAGCGCAACTCATCCGGCCCGTTCACAGCATTCCTCTCTCACCAGGAATGACCGCATCCTGGCACGCTGCGCCGCAAAAATCTCCATTCATTCAGATTCCATTCATTCACACAGAATCACTGAATCAGGACAAGCCCCCATGACACAGATGTGCATGTGCGGCCACATGGTCAGTTGGGCCCAAAAGTGAAACACATGCGCAGCTACTTCTACATCAAACATGGAACACACAATATATATATATATATATATATATATTAGATCTGATGGTGAAACTATTACTCCCCCATCATTGTTTATAAAGTGCCAAAGCCTTGTTAAATGTGAGGAAACTGCTAATTTCAGTTTTTTAAGTCACTCGTGAATATGAGCTGAAGTTTCTTTCAAATTGAATTGAATGTAAATAAATGATTAAAACCTTCTGCAAGCCGATTAATCTCTTTTTTTTTGTTATTCAGCAGCTGCACCTGGTTGGTTGGGGGGGAAAAAAACAAGCGATTTGAATTTAGACATTTTTAGATGCAACTACAAATCAATTAGCAGATAATGTGATGATGAAATAATTGTTGGATGCAGCTTTGCTTTCCCTACAATTACAACCATATGTTACAAGCGTAAAAAAAAAA
The DNA here is from genome assembly GCA_901007715.1 of Dactylopterus volitans. Taxonomy (NCBI): domain Eukaryota; kingdom Metazoa; phylum Chordata; class Actinopteri; order Syngnathiformes; family Dactylopteridae; genus Dactylopterus; species Dactylopterus volitans. Next base: position 37,037 of record CAAKHG010006602.1, read on the forward strand.
AATATTAAAAGAAAAAACGGTCCCACAAAAAAATGTCAAAAGGCCATTGTGAGACATGTTATATGTTGATCTGAGTTGGGGTAAAGACAGCAGAGATGAGGACACAAGAAGAAGCTGTGAGCAGAGACAGATAAGATGGATTAATAATTCATTTTCATAATAAAACACAACTTTACTGCCCTCTGCTGAAACTATGACGCAAACAAACTCCACGGCATGAAGCACAGATGAACTAATCCTGTGTTCTTGTTTCTTTTTAAACTCGCCTGAAGTCAGTCTTTCGTCGCGCTGCACAATGACACTTGCAGGCTGGTCTCAAAATATACATGACACGGCCAAAAAATAAATAAGAATGCTGACTGATAAGTTAGCTCCCACCGAAAGAAGCCCTCCGAACGGGGATCAGCGGTGGAGAAATGACCCTTCCACTGCAGTAAAAATAACATCAGGCCATTAGGCTTACTTAAGACCTCTGTTATTCTACAGATGGAGGCTGTTAATATTTATGGCGCTGTTGATGGGCAGCTGGAGAAGATGAGACGAAGGATGTGGAGCGATGGAGTGGGGAGAGACGGAGACCGGCGAGACAGGAGGGGAAGTAGAAGGTGTGTGTGCGCGCGCGCACACACACACACACACACACAGACACAGACACAC
>CAAKHG010006602.1:39399-64786 GCA_901007715.1 Dactylopterus volitans
TTCTGTATATAAGCTGCATGTACATATTGCTGTTTTTTATTACTTTGTTGCACTGTTTGATTTCATGTATGCTGCTCAACCAAGCCTTTAAATTGCCCTGAGAATAAATATATATATATTTATATATATATATATATATTTTTAAATTGAATTGCCCTCCAACAGGTGATTCAGAGTTCCAACAATCCGAAGCACACTGCTATAGTGTGACGTTAACTTTGTGTCGTATGTGAAAATGCATGTTCGGGCTGCGTGAATCTCTGCAAAACGGCTGCCCAGAGATACACGATTCAGTATGAACCGAGAAAGTTGTGTTGTGTCATACATGCACACAAGTGGTTGATTTTACTTCAATAATATTACGCTTTTGCATCCAAATATTGGTCTCTTCAGTGCTACATAGCTCTTGCAATTATAATAGGGGTTAGGGGGGTGGGTGTTAACACTTTTCCATTGAAAGTGTCATTCTAAAAGTCAGTAACACAAGACAAAATGCTGCATAGTCTTTATTTAGAGGATTCCAGCCAGTAAAGGATTCAGTAAGTAGGTAAACATGCAGAGGGTTTTATCTTAGAGAAGAATATCAGGATTCATAAACTCATCAGTGTGTTCCTGCTGTAAACCTCTCATCCATCTCCTCTCAGGAGAAAATGATTTTCCTGATAGCAAATAACTTAGCCGTTTCTGCGCCAAAGACACAAATCACTGAAAGCTTGTTTCAGATTTGGAGATGAACTGCTTCACTCGCAATGTTGCATGTCAATGTTGTCAGTTTGATGAATGAATCTCAAGTGAGGTGAATTTCAGAGGAAAGAACCGATGACTACGATACGCATTGTTAGTTCCACCACCGTAACCTCAACACAACTCCCATTTCAGATAAACGTGTCTATCACAGTAAACATTTCAATCAGATACATATTAATTTTGATCATATGTGATTGTAATTTTGAACATATATGAATTTCTTCACTGATTAAGTTACTATTCAAATCACAAGTGTAGATTATTGTGGTACCTTTGGTATAGGAAGACGAACAAAATATCAATATATTTGTAAATCAACAGCGTATACTAAATATACTAGTAATGATTGCCTTTCAGTATCATGTTAATCTAGATTGTTATATTTGCTAGACCTATATTAACTGCCACCTATTAAAGATTAAGAAGCTGGAAAAGAAAGAGAGAACTCAATTTAAATCAATCAACGATTTGATTTACAGTTAGCAGCCTCAAGCTGACCCCTTGTGGAGACATTTGCTACTGCAGGAACACAAGCAAAAGCCTAAATATATGAACTTCTATCAATGAACGCTGCCGAACGCCGCGCCCGCCATCTCACTGGGAGGTGACATCATCACTGTGGGACTGCTTAGAGTTTTTGGTCATTCTCATGGAAACGGTGCAGATGGTCAGCATACCTGAGAGTCACAGAAAAGAAAATTAGAGAACAATTTCGGGTACTGGGTGACACATCCTGTCCACACATGGAGAAACATTTGGACATGCTAAGTGAGACATGTTCAAGCCTCCATCGGCTCCGTGACGCAGACTCACTTTTTAGCGCAGAAGGCCGTGCAGTCCCTGCCGATGCTCTCGCTCCAGGCCGTCTTGTACAGCACCTGAAAAATGGAAGTTAACAGCAAGTCAGACAATGCTTCCATGACGGTGATGACAGTGTGATCGGACGGTGCAACCGATTCTCCTCCTACCAAGAAGACCAAGCAATGCAGGAACAAGGTGTAGAAGAAAGCAATGGTCCTGGCCATCTTGTTGGAGAGAATCACACGACCCTGAGAGACGAAAAAACCAAACCAAACCAAACCAAACAAAACAAAACCAAAAACAAAACCGGAGGGTTAGATGAGACGTTTAACACACGAGCGGTGCAGGCCGGTGTGTGTTTGAGGCTTACCAGACTCAGGGTGGCCTTATCCCAGGGGCTGAGGCTCAGGTATCGACGCTGGCGCTCCTGTGAGCAGAGAGAATAGAGGAATAGGAAGCCTCGACAAAAACACACCATTGTTTCATGTGCGGATATAATGTTACTCGGAGAACTATATTCACCCAAAAAAGAAGAGCCCAACAATTTCAAATGGTCATGTAACTTTTACATGTTGGCATTCTGTTATGTTTAGTACATTTGATGACTTATGTAGACATAGGGTGTAATTATCTTCTGTGGCACCTTGTCTATACTTTTCAGAACATGAGACAGGAGTGACTGCTTTTTAGCTGCTCATCATTGTGAGCGCGAGGGCAGTAAAAACAGTGGAAACGGCTTTGAGCACAGAAACGAGTCTCAGCCTTCTAATATCAAAGATCATTTCTGGATGTGGGCTGGAAATGCTGGAAATATGTCAACATTATCCACGTTTGGACAAGCATCAGAACCAGCAGACAGAAAAATGGAGCCAGAGGTGGCAGGGGGGTGATCTCATTTCCTCGTGTATGTGTTGTGTGTGAGTGTGTGTGTAGTAAAGGTGTGTGTTTTGTACTCTCTTGCTGAAGGAGGCGAAAGGATCCAGCCTCTCCTCGTACTGGGAGGAGTAACGCATCACGGTGTCATCGCTGCCTCCAGCCTGCAGCGCAAAGCACAAACACTGACACTCAAGACGGGTCCGAGCACAAACACATCAGGGTTCGGCTTCCACCAAAAGGGGAAAATATCAAAAGCAATAACGTCTGCGTTGCGGAGCACAATCACTCGCGCGGTCACAAACGCAGGGAGACGCACCCTGCCTGGGTAGCTCTGCAGGAATTTGATTTTCTCGTAGAGTTTGATGTTGTCAGCTCGCAGGCTGTCAAGCTCATTCTGCAAGGCCTGCATGGTCTGCTGCGTGGCACGGTTCTCCTGCAGCACAGAAAGAAAACAAATGGATGTGAAATTAGTTCTCCTGCAGAAAGCTGCGGGAATATCTGTGTGGTGTGTGCGTGTGCGCGCGTGCACGCATGGGAGATCGTGACTCACAGCTTCCAACTCTTGGTTGCGGGAGCGGAACCTCTCCCGTTGACTGGAGATGATGGAGAGCAGAGAGTCCATCTGGCCCTGAGGCAGCTCAGGATGGGGGCTCACGCCTGAGGCTGAGGGTAACGCGGATACAGCAACAGCTTAATTACAGTCATTTCAGACAATACCGATGTGTTGCTTATCTGATAACAGGCGGCGTCAGTCTTGCACTGGTGAATATCTTAAAAACAGCCCTGAGTGGCACATGTGAGGCGAGAAACGCTTAAAACCCTCTAATCAGGCGGGTTTGCAGCGTTTAACTCAGACAAGCCCCCTGCAGAGTCTCCACTCAGCAGGTTTACTCCATTTCAATTAGAGAATTGTGCTGTCTGCTTGTCAGACTGAAGACTGAATTCATGTTTCATTCAAAGACTTTTGCGATTTGGAAATTTCACACAATCTTCAAGAAAGGTCGCTGGTGGATTCAAAGGGTTTAGTTTTAGCTGTTTGTGAGAGACACACCGAATAAAGTTAAAATGACAGCAACGTGGAGCATTTAATGTTTGCCCTGAATGGTTAACTTCTTAGCCTGATAAATTTTTTTTTTTTTTGACAAACACTAACAGAAACGTTATGCTACTGCGCAGCCAAAAGAACTAACCCAGATGCTTTGAAAAAACAAATCATGTTAAAGTACTTTTACCGACAAAGTTCATCGCTGTTCTGAAATGGGCAAGAATCAATATTCATTAGTCAAACCACACCCACATGTATGTGAGGAGTTTTTGAGCAATTCACTTTCGCCCATACCTTCACTTTGAATTCGAACATTTAACTTGACAGAGAAATACTTTACATAACACTATTTAAAAATCAGACTACAAGAAGGGAATTCAGAGATCTGGGACGGTTATGAATCTTTTTCGATTTTCGGTGATAGGAGTGATAGGACGGCGACACAGGTCCCGTCCTGCTTCTTTTGCACCGGTCATTTAAGACTCAGCGGTTCAACAGACCCACCGCCCCCTTAAAACCTCAGGACGTACCAGTAAACATAGCAGTGGCCTCTTTAATCGGTTCTGGGATGTTCTCCAGGTTGCTGACTTCAGCCCCGTCTGCACCGGGGCGTGGCAGGGAGGACATGGTCTGGATGGTGCTGAGGTCATGCTCCAGCTTCAGGATGAGCTCCTTCTGCTCGGCACTGGTTCGCACGGCTGACGAAAACTCCACCTGCAGATCAGCGTAGCGGCCTGTCAATAGAAGAGGGGAAAGACAGAGATCATTTCCCCACTCGTTTGGATTTCCCATCGGTCTTCACGTTTATTAAGATTTAAGGATCTGTCAAAAAAACAAACAATCAAACAAACAAACAAAACAAAACCTCACCTGTGCAGGCTGTAAATGACAGAAACAGTCCATAACAGCTTTGTGAGATTCCCCCTTTGTGCACTACATCCCCAACTTGTAACCACCTAAACAGACCTCTTTCTCTGAGAATACTTGTCACCTTACAGTCGAACATTTCCAACATTATTTTTGGCAGTGGGAAAAGAAAAGAAAAAAACAACAAAAAAAACAAACTACCACAGCACACTTTTAGTATTTGTATAAAAGAGATTTACTTCAATTATCACACCTAGGGTGCATGTGAATAATAATGATGATGAATCAAATGTCAATCATAACAAATACATTGTGAACGTTTCATACAGTGATATTGCTTTTCAATGTTGTAGAAGGGACTGTTTTACAGTGCTGAGAACAAACAACATGATACGTTTAGTAAATAGAAAGATAAAGAAACAATGATACATGAGGAAAAACAAAAGGGAGGGAAACCCCAAAAGAGAAGAAGCATCTCAGGAGTGACAGAAGTGCTGGGAGGGGGGAAACAACATCTTAACCATCCCTTTACAGTCATGCATCCTTTTGTACTACAACACACATATATGCACGCACGCACACACACACGCACACACACACACACGCACGCACACACTCTCAAAATAAGCAGTGGGAGAAGTTATGGGAACTATTACTTCCACATTGTTGATGACAGGTTGGAAAAATCATCTAAAAACACTCTGAACTTGCTAAAGCCTCAACAAGCATCTTAAAGCTTTCCGAAGTGGGGGGTGAAGATCTCCCCCAGGTCATTTGGTTGTCAGACTACACTGGTTTAAGCTATGGGTGAACTGAAGCGACGACACAAGGTAGCATAACATACAGACAACTGTCAGCAACCTTTCAACAGAGGTGGATAACTACTTCACTATTTGGCTTTTTGCTTCCTCTTTTAAGTCTTGTGAGTATTCATTGAAATGTTTATTGTTCGTACAGTAGAGCGTGGAGAAAAAAAAATCTGAAAAGAGGAAATGGCTTAAGACTTAAAAACTAGCTGGAGCCAATGCGAGAGGTGGAAAAAACAAAAAAAAGCACGCGCGTAAGGTTGGGGTAGGGTGGGGAGGGTTTTAAATGGATGAGTGTATTGTGCTGCGTTATGTGTGAATGTATTACTGAGTGTGCTATGCATACAGCACCACTGTTTCGGAGAGTGTTTCCTTACAAAACCCACTTCATAAGATATATTCTAAAAGTATTACAAAAAACATCTGAGGTTTTTCTTTCTTTTTTTTTTTTTTTTTTTTCCTGAATATGGTGACCAGTGCTGCTGTGCGGGCTTCCATTACAACTAATATGTCAAATGAATAACCACTACTTCAACAGATCATACAGTAAAGCTTTACGACTTCAGAAAACATGATATGATATACAGCATCTGTTACACCTTTACAATGTTATTCAACAGTGTATAGAATCATCTGATTTAAATTTGTAGAAAAATATCTGTGGATCATGGAAAAGTCCTGAATCGTCCCTTCTCTCCTCCTGCCTTCAAACAAAAAGCATACTGTGACAATAGTGAATCAATAGCTACTTGATCGACTGTATTTACACATCTCTTTTCCAAATAACCATTAGAATTGGCACACGTCATATCAATACCTGTAGTGCCGTTATTAATGTCACAGCAAACCTGACACAAACAGAAAAATACAAAATGCCCTATGAATAAATTCAGTGTTATTACAGTGTACGCTGTTTCTGCATGCGTCCTCCTTCATTCAATGCTCTGGCCTTTCGCTGCTAGTTATGTACAACGGAAGAAATGCATTGTGGGAACAACAACTGTCTGAAATAAGACCCGGACCCAAACACGTCTGCAGGTCAGTCATAAGAACACACATGCTCCTTTTCTCCTTTTACCATTTCACTGTACTCCAGTGATTATATGTAACTCTCTCCAGAGAGCTGAGAGAAGTTGACTCATAAGTACCAATATGAGGCATATATGCAAAATCAATTTGGATCAAAATGTGGGACACACTATGGACAAATCGGGTGAAATAGTCTTCATCTAATGACATCACTAGTTTGGTGCCCTGCTTGGCAGTTAAAGGCACAAATCTGATGATCTCACATGGTTTAAGCGAGTTGATGGATCTGGCGAAAATGATGGCTGATGGGTTAAGTGCTTATTCTTTACAGTAGCTATTCATCACCATAAAAACAAACATACTGTAGGCTGTCCAGTCCAAGCAATCTAGAAGAAGGCAACAAGCCTTTCGTATTCTGCAGAAGACAGATGTTTCACATCAGTTATCCACAGGAAGAGCCAATGGTTGAAGAATTTTACAGTTAGCAGATAAATTGGAAAATCCAATTTTAAGTCATGTATCGTAATGCAGTGCAACAAGGTTATTGGTGTCTTGACGGGCTGCCAATACATCTGCATGTATCTTCAGGGAAAGGGGAAGTTTCAGGGTAGACTGATAGAAACCAAACCAGGTGGTTACTCATAATATCTACAAGTGTACAGGACAATGGCCCTTTGTGACGCATGGTCGTCTGTAATTTGAAAAACAGGGCTGCTCTTGAAGAATGCAGTCGTGTAGAAAAACCAGGGTTCGGCTAACATTTTGCTTTAATTTTAGTGTTAGGATGTGGATAAGACAACCACTTTTAAAAAAGGCATACATGTCCCTGGTTCCTGGGATCGTACTCTGTTGTAGTGTTTACAGACCCTGTCCTATTTTAAGTCTTCAAAAAAGATCCTAATAAGTGCTTTGTTGTGAACTGCGATAGAAATTCTGCATAATCATAGGCTGGCTATCTGTTCAATCCGACGTTAGCACACCTACTAGCTGGTACACTTTTCTAATCTCAATTTGGCAGATATGACCTCTTTCAAGTTAACATGTATTCTCAAGTTTAGGTAATTTCATTTGACCTATTTTGACAAAGTGTATACATTTGGACCTGATATTTATGTTCATATGATAAACGAGTGGATGAACTCTATCTAAAGAAAGCTGCATGCCCTTGCTGAGCTTTAGTGTTGGGCTTGCCCAAGAAACAGCCGAAAAAGAAAAGGAAAAAAAAAAAAACATTACTGGAGAATAGAAAACAGGAAAAGAGATATGCTATCATATATGTATTCACCGATCTTGATATGTCCTTTGATTTACTAGCTAGCAATTTAAGAGCATAACTGTTGTGGTAAAAGATTTAAGCTTAGGGGGGCATGAACTGTAGCAAACACATTTTTCAAAGCTATTGAAATGACACTAAACTTTAGGATTCATGAATATACAAACAAATGAGAACTAGTACATCTTTGTAAATATTAACCAATACTGCCGGCAGTCTATACGTCTAATAAAAATGTTACTTGCCCTCAGGAACAGTATAATCCCTTAAAAAATAGACAACTCAAATGATAAGACATTAAATGAAAATTACAGCACCTATAAATAAGCAGAATAAAAACCAAACTATAAATGCAAAATAGCAATAAAACCAAGCTACAGTAAATCATAGTATTACACTACTTTGTGAGAAGATTAATGTAATGGTAAAGCGTCAAACAGCTTAAAAAGAAGGGTGTCAGTTGTGCACTAGTAGTGTGTGCAAGTAGATACGAAATATGACCCCACTCATTGGAAACATTGAACACTCCTCAATCGCACACACTTGTGCACACACATGCATTAACTGGCATGCGTGTACATAGACCCACGCAAACACACACGCACGCACAAAGGGGAGGCAGTGGGCTGACAGGCACTGAGGGCTTGTGTGGGACAGGGAGGAGGTGATATGCCTTATAATTTGTAGTGTATACAGTAGAATTCAATGCAAAAGACTTACATCCCTGGATACAGGACAAACTGGAGGAGAGTGGTAACTACTCACACGAGGGTTGGAGTTAATTCACTTTCGTTGAAATCGACAGAAGGTACAGATTCCTGTACATTGCAATTCATTTACTTAAACCCATGTTAAGTCAAGAATTTTATTATGCTTGACAATTTACCTCTAACGTTATCTCTGAGTGAATTGACCTCGACCCTGACTTACATACACATACAAATGCACACAGGACATACAAACACGCCGACACCCACGCAGACAAACACACGCAGACAAACACACGCACACGCACACACACTCTTCCTGATTTGGCCTATAAAAAGATGTGTGTTTTGTGAAAAGAAAATTAGTCGGCAGTGCAGACACACACACACACACACCCAGCAGGTCCAGTGCTGGGTGAAGCTGTGGCGTGCACGACCTAAAAACAACAAGAGACACGTATAGTATCACCATGTCAGACAGCTACAGTACTACGTGAATTCATTGTATCGTATTTCAACAATGCAACATTATTCCATTCTAATTTGTTTTTTTAAAACAGTAACTTGTTATTGTCTTATTTTCTGTTCTTATCTTGTACTAATTAAAAAATGCTTCCTAAGATTCCCTATTTTGTACTCTTTAGAGTCAATAGACTGTGCAATCTCTTATTGGCAACCAAATTGCAATATCAAAAAAAAGAGATCATCCTTCATCCTTAAAGAAGGGTGTAAGGAGGCAAAAGGGTTCCTTCTTTCCTTCCTCTTCAGATGAGTGTGTGTGTTTGTGAGGAATTAGAGATCCTTCTGGCCATCACATGGCTGTCAGCAGGATAGGATATGGGACACAACAGTTCAAAGTTCATCTTGCTTACATCAGTAACCATGGCAGCTCGGCCGGCAGGCCTTCCACTACCCTCTTAAGAGTGTAGGAGTGAAATAAAAAAAAAAAGAAAACATGCTGCCATTGAGAAGAGAACACACGCACACATCATTTTGGGTGTGCATACACACGCACAAATGCACACTGACACAACCCCTGACATACAAAAACGCGCACGCATACACACACACACACACGCAGTGAGTGAAAAAGGCAAAGGGTTTGTAACAGTCACTCTACAGTGTGAAAAATGAGGCGTCTCACTGAGTGAGGGGAGGTTTGTGGACACTTGGGAGGTGAGAAGAAGAGCGGAAAAAAATCTCCTTTAAGAAAGTGAGAGTTCTTGTAAGAGAGTTCCTGTCTCTATCTATCATCTATCAGTGTCTATCACTGTGACAGCTGCTGTGTCAGGCCTTGCCTGTGTTACTGAGTCCAGGTTTCTACCCCAGCTGTGGGTCAGACCCCAGCTCAGGACTAACCAGTCTGGTGCACCAGTGGCTGGTGATAGGGGGAGGTACAGCAGGGCCAGAGGCCAGCAGGACGGCTAAGTGCTTTTCTCAGTACAAAAACAAAACTCAGTTTTAAAAAAAAGGAGAGACACTTAAGTTCTCTTATTTTGTTCTTCTAGGTATTCAGTAAATCTTCTTTTTAAGGGTTTTGCCAACCACTCTTTGTTTCTTTCCTCTTTTCGGAAAGCTTCTATGTATTAAAAATGGCTGCTGAGCTTGACTTTGGCTGTGTCCACTCTCCAACTGGAACAGAGCAGGAGGGGTCCAAGGTTAGAGGTTGTGAGGTTATGAGACAAGAGGGATGAAGGATGGTCAGGGGGAGCTAGAACTCCCACTCTGAGGGATCCTCTTTGCTGGCAGCCTTCTCCAGCCTGTGGATGATGTTATTGAGATTGGCTGCTTTCTTCTTGCGCAGATTGTTGTCCCTGGGGTTTCTGGCAGGGCCAGAGGATGGGATGTTAGTACTCGAGGCAGAGCTACTGGGGCATGCCTCTGTGAGACTGAAGAGCCCCAGTCCACCCTGTCCACAGCTGGACCCTGGCCCGGCTAAGCCTGAGGGGATGCAGTCTATCTGGGCAGGGGAATTATTAGAGCCCCCTGCCTCCGACTCAGCCTCCATGTCGTGGTCTTTGCATGCTCCTCTGTGATCCTCCAGGCCGATGCCTAGTCCCTGGCGTGTCTCCACTGTTCCCTCAGATTCTGTCCCATCACAGCTGTCCCCTTCTCCTGATTTGGACCCGCGGAGGGAAGGGGAGCCCCCCTCACTGCCGGGCCCTACCCCTCCAGCTGCCTGGATCTCCTCTATGAAGAGTTCTCGTCGGATACGTGACCTAGTGGAGACAAGAGAATTCAGTCATGTTAATCAAATCCTGAGTTTCAATTTTGCATAAATCCTGAAAACATCAGAAAACATTGAACCATCAAGGAATAAACAGCAACCTACAAATCAGTGTCAATCAACAATTACAAGGAAAATAGAAAACATTTTCATGTACTTTCAAAAAGAAATAGCTTTCAAATAAAATACACTTCAATGATTTAGAACCATCTCTGGTTTAATCCTGTATTATCCAACTTGGTATACAGATGGAAGAGAGCAGATATGTCTTTTTTTTTTTTCTATGAACTGACCTGTAATTATGGAACCAGTTGATGACCGTACTAGTCTTCAGGTTGAGCTGGGAGGCCAGCTCCTCAATGGTTTTGGGGGAGGGATAGGGCTTCTGTTGGTATGCCTTTTTCAGGGCCTCCTTTTCCTCAGGGCCCAACACCACCCTGGGCTTCTTCAGCTGCTGCTGTCCTGGGCTCTGGGAGCCTTGGATATAATCTGGACCCACTAAGCTTCCATCCACCGAATGGCCATCACTCAAGGAGCTCAGCCGCCTCTTCATGTAAGCTGGACATTCACAAAACAAAAAGAAGGTCACTAAACACACTTGAAGATATATTAATGAGGTAAGACCCATTTCCCCAAAAAATTGGACACAGCGTAAAATGGAAATAGAAACAGCTCTCTGTCATATTTTACATTTCATAATGCGAAAACATTTTTAATGGGTGATGGCAGGCAGGCAAGTTTAGCACCTTGACATTCACATCTTTTACTGCGGAGCCACGCTTTTCAAAAATATGTAGACTGTAGTTTAGCATTGTCTTGAGTAAATAAGCAAGGCCTTTCCTGCAAAATGGCAGCTACCATCTACTGGGCAGCATATTTTGGTCCAATTTGTACCTTTCAACATTAATGGTGCCTTCAAAGATGTTACAATTTCATTTTTTTAATTTTTTTGTTTTTTTTATGCAGGTAACCCATGATGTCATGGATGGATTTTTCCTCTCCTCTTTAGCCTGAGGGATACAGTGACCATGATAAACAAGTAAAAATTCAAATTTTGACTTGTTAGACAACAGGACAGTTTTCTCCATTGCTTCAGTCCAGCTGAAGTGAAATCAGGCCGAGGGAAGGTTGCGGCATTTCTGGATCGGGTTTATATACTAACTTCTTCCCTGTTAACCTAATTAATTGTGAGCACTTCCACCAGGTGATTTCTTTAGGCATTTCACAATTTTTCCCATGCTTTTGTTGCCATTGCCCCAACTTTTTTGAAGCATACTGCTGGCATCAAATTTAAAAAGGACATGTAATTTTCAAAAAACAATGAAATTTCTCCATTTCGACATCATGTCTTTGTGCTCTCTTCAATTAAACATGGGGTTTTATTCTTTTGCAAATCATCACATTCTTTTTCTACTAACGTTTTACAGTGTCAATTTTTTGGGGGAAACGTGGTTGTATAATGATCAAATTATGCAGGGGAGTGACCGGCATTGAAATATGGTATGTTTTCCCCCTCTGTGTGGAAAAGTCTAAGGTGTGGGTCAGTGTTAATCTTTGTCAGCAGGAGATCAATACAGGGAATATTTTTGCGTTTGACAAATGGTTAGTGATACTCAAGTGTGCATCATCATCAACTGACACTAGGTGGTACTATTGTATTTCTCACAAATTCCAACAATGAAAACATCTCTTCCATTTTATAGCGAACAAGTAGCACCACTCACTTCAGGCACTAGCAGCTGAAAATGAACAGTTTATGGCAGCTTCGCATGAGGTTGACATTTTCTCAACCCCAATACATGCTGCCAGATATATTAGTGTTGCAGGGGAAAAAGCCTTAGAGCAAGGTTAGACCACTCTGAAAGTTGTGTGCTACCTCGCAGGCTTGTACCACAAAGGTGAGAGGTCAAATATGGTTACTCTAGAGTAGGTCCATGTCTTTCCTCTGGGCTCTGCTGTTGGCCAGGACTATTCCTCATTGCTATTTGGATGAATTACTTTGGGGTCAATAATCTAAAATGAAGTTGAATGGAGAGCAACCCCACAGATCCACCCTCCAAACACACTGGTGTAAGGTCAGTTCAGCACTATCAGAAGGATGAACTGATCCTGGATGCCTGTGCCTGGTAGCAGGTTCAAATGAGTGCATCCTGTGTCCACAGCTTCAAGAGGGTAGTCAAGGGTCACTCTGAGACAGCCACGAGGATGAAGCCTCTTGGCTTTGCTGATTATTAAACACATCATGCAAACAGAAGGGAATGCAGAATGATAGAGTGATAGAGGGGACTAACAAATGATAAAAATACAAGCTTATAGACACTGATGATTATTATGATGATGACAATGATGAAGAGGAGTGCTGATGACTGTGAGTAAGCAGCCCCCCGGCAGTCCCCTAGCTGTCACATCCAATACAGTATGTGATGTCTGTAGTCCTGATTGGTACTGACATCACACCAAGATGACTGTGATCTGCACAACATGCTCTGCTGTCCTGCACAAAGGATATTGTGTGTGCAGATGTGCATGTGTAATTCAAAGGCTGCTGCTTGTGGTTTTTATGTGAATGTGTTTATCAAATAAATGCACGCTTAAGCACATGACATGAATGTTTTCCAGGCTTCAGTCTTTTATTAATTCTGAAGGCATGCTGGTCTATATGGGGTATGCATTTATTTCTCCTCACTGGGCTTTCATTACACACCTTTCTTCTCCAAGCGTTTCATGTCCATGAGTTTCTCCACACTGTGTGGGTCCTGGAGCCAGAGCTGCATGCGGACGAAGGGCTCCCTGCCCTTCAGACTGAGCTTGTGCCAGGGTTTGGGCCTGGCCAGCAGGTCTGAGACAGAACCCTGAGTCAGACCCAGGATAGTCTCCCCAAACAGACGCTGGCCTGATTAGGAGACAAGTAATAGCCATAGTCATCTCAGACAACTGAATCAAGGGCTGAGTTACTGCCAGATACGACAAACCAAAAATTAATTAAGAGGGAACGTGGAAAGGAAGGAGCAACTAAACTACGCAGTATTGAAAATACTCTGCAGCAGATTAAGAACACAATATCTGTGTTTCTTACCAAGGTTATTATCAGTCAGCACCTCCTTAACCTTCTTGGTGATAGCATAGGTATCAAGTTCAGGGGACATTGCCACCATCTCTTGGATGCTAAGACCCGAGTGACCAGGCAGAGGCAGTGGGGTGCCGGGCTGAGACTCCCCACCTGAAGGATCCTCAGATGGAGGTTTGAGACTGGAGGACTGTGACGCGAGCGGATCTCCTGCTAGACCATTGACAGACTCCTCAGCTGAACTGAGGGGTGACTCTGGAGCAGGGCTGCAGCTTGCTGATGTCTTGGGTGTACCCTCTGCTTGAGGAGAACAGACAGGGTGAAAAAGATCAAGCAGGTTAGGAGACATTTTACTGTGTATGAAAACAGTTTTATCTCCTCTCCCTGCTGGGTTTGGGAGGGACTTCAGCCATACTACATCAACTAATTTAAATCCTGTTAAACAAACGGCAAAGGTGCTTAAGTTTTCAGTTTGAAGCTTTTTTGGCTTCCCCCCCCTCCTATTCCTTCATCTCCCTGTCTCTGTCTGTGTAGTACTGCTGTGCAGCTCAGCAGGCTGGAAGAGAGCAGTCATGAGGAGCTGTCAGTGTACATTAGCTGCTGTTTACACCCCCAGAGAGAAACAGAGACACGCACACGCACGCACACACAGAGCTGCCATCTGGCGCTGCAACACTAACTTGTCTATGACATGACAAACCAGCAGCTTGCTGGCTGACACTGCCACAGCACTGGGGATGGGGGATGGTGGGTGGGATGGGGGGATGGACGGAGGGAGGGTGGTGTGATTGACAGACAGACAGTAACAACTAGCCACGAGCTCCAATCAGGATTTCAGTGTAATGCTCTCGCCTAAGGAGCCTGGTTGGGTGGATCCATATACTCTACGTGCTGGTGTGTGTGTATGTGATTTGTTTACCTTGGTTCTGAGCTGGCTGGATGTGTGTGTTTTGCCCCTGGTCTCCATTGAGCCACGGCTGCATGCGGAGGTATGGCTCCCTGCTCCTCTGGTTCAGCTTGTTCCATGGCTTGTGTCGAGACAGACTGTCACTCAATATTCCCTAAAGCACACATCAGGAGAATGGGTCAGGAAGGCAGCTGATGTAGAGTGAAACTGAGTAGTAAAAACAGGTAAAAAGCACACAAAAGCTTAAGTTTAGCCTGCCCTCACCTCTTTGGAGTCCTCCTGGTTGTGGTTTTCCTCTCCTGTCTGATTCGATACAGTCCTACGGGGGTCTGTATGCATGCTGCTCCACCACTGCTCTCTCCAATAACCCACTCCACCGGCACTCCCAGAGCGGCCTGGTCCCTCCGAGCTCCGACCCATCCTGAGAGCTCCATCAGCTGACATGTCTATCCCTGAAGAAGCCCGTCCCTCTCTCTTCACACTGGTGCTGAAGTCCAGGATTGGAGACGGGGAGGAGGGGGAGGACAACAGGGAGCTGGTAGGCTTCTTAAGGGAGAGTGCCAGCGGATTATAAGGGGGAAGGGGAGCAGTGAGCGGTGAGCTCAAGAGGTCCCTCTGAGAGAGTGATGCTAAGGAGGATGAGGAAGAAGAAGACGAGGCTTTGAGGATGGGCTCCAGTGCAGCCTGTTGGGCCTCCATCTCTCTGCGAGCTTGCTCTAAAATGGAACGGATGGCCTCGTCTGATCCACTGCCCCCTCCACCTCCCACTCCACCTCCACCCCCTCCTTTAAGTCCTGCATATGAAGACTGAGCATGGGACAAGTCTGTTGAGGGAAGAGAAAAGGGCCATCATTATGAGACACTGACAAACATACCGCCACAATGCATCATCTTCATAGCCTTCACTCCTCTGGAGATGAGAGATTTACACTCACCGGCTTTCTGCACCTGCAGCTCTCTTTTGGCCTGCTCCAGAATGGACTTGATTGCCTCATCTGAACCTGCCTCTGGGGTGCGGACACGGGCAGTGATGTTACCTGGAAGCAGAGAAAGACAGGACGGATGCAGATGAAAAATTTTGCCTCGTTAAAAATCAGGGATGACCAATTGCAGCGCAGGTAAAGCGATACAATACAGGAGCTGATTGTGACATCGTATTACACCATGGCACAGCACAGAGAACAACATTTCCACCACTGAGCTACAAGGAAACTACACTGAAGGCACTGTCATAATTCCTCTGGTTCCTTTGCAGCACACACATGCACACGTGCTACAGGGTTTGTACAGTAAATGGTCCTCACAGAATAACAGCTACCAATAAAATCCCTAAATACACATGCTAGCTTTCCTTTGACGCAAGTCACTGTAACTATGTGGTTACCTTCAAGGCACATTTATATCTGTATGCCTGCCCACAAATTAATAACGCAAAACACACACATCCACACACACATACTCCCTCACACAAACACACCATAGATACAGTTCACCCCAACACAAACATGCCACACAGACAGAACGTGCTAGAATCTCTGTGTGTGAAGGGGACAGACCTGTGTGTGAAGCTGTATTGGAGAGGGCTCTCCGCTTCGGAACATCCTGAAACACGCGGCTAAGCTGGGGCTGGCCTGAGCCCTCTGTTAAAAACAATATACCACACACTAGGTTACAGCACTTGTGTGTTTTTATACAGCTAGGCTGTAAGGTGCCCTATAATGCTCTGCAAATATATGGAATGCATGGATACTTCCATCCAGTGCACATTATAGTACCATAAATGCATTGATTTTCACCATCTGTAGCCCCAGCAGGGATCAAACTTGTGCCTCTAACAGGAATACTAATGTTATTTAATAGCATGTATTAAATGGGGCTTAGTAACTGCAGTCTCACTCTTAACACCGACTGTGTCTAAGATGAGGTGGTAGACTTTGCTGTATTTTTGTGTACCACGGAGACCACCTTCAATCAAAAATGTCCTGATGCGTTAACAAAAGCAGGCCCAGGCTAATCGAATCTACCCGTAGTTAACAGTACCCCTGCCTTCCTCCTAGTTCCCACCGATCAATACTATTGATGTGTGAAAGGTTTCTGTATTGACCACGATAGCTAAGAGAGGCTCTTGGGATCAGTGCGTGGCTAGGAAGTCATTCAGGACACACAGATGTGGCACAAGATGGGAGTAAGGAAAGAGAAAGGAAAATAAAAAGCTAGTCCATATTGACAAGCTAATCAATGGCTCTGCACAGGGCTGCTCACATACACACACATGCTACACACACACTCACACACACCCACCCACGCACACACACACACACACAGACACACACACTGTCACACATTGAAGATGCACAAACTCACCTCTTTGTCGTCCCTGGATGCTGCGCAGTGCAAGGATGTTCTGCTCATCGGCGAGGAACTGTCTCATCTTGTGAAAAGGCTCCTTCCCCCGGATTGTTAGTTTGTTCCACGGCTTTGGTCTGGCCAGGATCTCGCTGACTGAACCCTGGGACAGTCCCAGCACATAGTGGCCAAACACTCGCTGACCAATGTTGTGCTTGATCAGCTGCTCTTTCACCTGTCGGGCAATCTCTGCTGTGTCCATGTCCTCCCCGTCCAAAACACTTCCTGTGGTGGCATCAGAGTGGCTCGGTGACGGGGACGGGGCACTGCCAGCTGTGCTGCTCCCATTGACAGGAGCCATGTCTGGGCTGGCTGGAGGTGGCTGGGGGCTGCTTGCTGCCAGAGGGATGGCAGCAGACCCCGACCCAGGGGTTGATGTAGGGATGGAGCTGAGGGTTGGAGTGAAGGGGGTGAACAGTAGTGCTCCGCTGGGGATCCCAGATGACTCCTGCAAGGCTTTGGAGTAGAAGGTCTGGAGCAGCTGCCGCTGAATCAAGGAGTTCAAAGCCATCTTACCACCCACCAGCGGGAACACCGGGGAGTAGAAGTCCTGTCCTATGCCCGTAGGAGTGAAAGGGTGTGTTTCGGTGCTGCTGGTGGTAGTGGCAGTGTTGAGAGGATCCGTATGAGAGCGAGATGGGGGGAGCTGGGAGGAGGAAGGAAGAGAGGGAGGGGGAGGAGGGGGTGAAGAAGAGGGGTCGCTGGGCATGGTCTCCTCCTTCGGTGTGGACTCTTCTGTCCCTTTTCGCCCGACTGGCCCTACAAGAAAGGTCAAACACACCATGCATTATGGGGGAGTCAACAAAAAAGGGGTTCCAAAAAAAGAGAGGAAAAAAATAACAAAAGTTGAAAGTTATCTTAATCAAGTCTTTTCCAAATTAGTCAACTTTGTTTTCCTTTTTTGCCAACCCCCCCAGACAAAATGCCCATGCATTTGTGATTTCAACCTTTCTTGTAAGTCACAGCCTGGAAGAAAAAAGGACAAACAACACAATTGACACTGTGCCACTTAGGCAAGCTAGCTTGACCCAGGGCTCAGTCTTTCTCTCACAGGGGCAAAGTTGTAGTAACTGGTAAACTGGTAAAATGATGTCCATAGACAGCCAATCAACAATATGAGTCCTTATCCATGCTGCTGCAGTGTGTTCCTAAACACTGCATTACTCCGTTGTAGTTGCTTTGCTGTAGTCTTTGTTTTGTAAAAAAAAAAAAAAAACAATACATCCAGGAAAAACAGGGTAGAAAAACACTTTGAAAACAATTCTTATGTCTGAACAGAAAAAGATGCATGTTAACAAAGCAAAGCATACAGCTGTGCTGACTCTGATTAAAGGCCTAACCTCAGTTATTTCCCTAATGGAAACTTAAGAAACTCGAAATGACAGACTCAATTTTTATTTTCATCAAAACAAATATAGATATATATTTATATTTATATATATATATATTTTTTCAGTATTTCAACTACAAGAATCCATCTTGATAAGCCCTGCAAGTAATATTTTTCTAATGCATAACCACTGAGACTTAACATGATTGAGTAAGACAGTAGGCTCCTCTTACTGTGAATGTTAATCAATTCAAAGCTATTCAGCTATTCAAGCCTAAAGCTATGACATTTCAAACCCATAAACACTGTTGCAGAGGGCACGAGTCCTGATGCAGGGGCCATAATATGGTGTCCTAATTTTGTGTACAACATTGTTACTTTTCAGGTTGACCTCCTGCTGGGGTAATCAAAGACATTAGAGGTGCCTTTCTTTCTTCCTCATGAAGTGTGCGACCGAAGCAACAACATTTTGTACCATATATAATTCATTTTCCGTTATTTTTATTGAGGACACCGCTTTGTAAATCGCTCCGTAAATGTTTAAAAATGGTTAAGTATTCTCAGAGAAAAAGAATCTGGATGGATGGGTTTCCACATATTTACTGTACATCATTACTGTGATGTAATCTATACATAGCTGTCACCGTTAAGACTTACCTGTAACCTCTCAAGAATCTGTCCCCCAATGAATATTGGAATCAACCTTTAGGTGCTAAAGGTTTTGTGAAGGCACAACCTTGCCATTCAGGCAGACTTACCACTGAGCTCAGTGTTGGCGATGCGCAGGGCAGCACTCTCAGATTGAAGACTACGGTTCCTCTCCAGCAACAGCACCTCCAGGGGTTTTGTTGACTCCTGATAGAATGATGGTGGGAAATGTGGAGTAAAATGAAAATTATTCGGTTTGTACAACTCTATGCGATGAATCGTTCTTATCGAAACTGCTAAACTTCAAATTTTTGTGGAAGTTACAGAAGTAAATGCCACTAATGTGTCAGTAAAGATTTCAACTTTCATTTTTACCTGCACAGAATCAGAAGTTCCGAACTCCATAGACTTCAGGATGCTGGAAACAGAAAAAAAAAAAAAATATTGTCAGCATAAAAAAAATGCTGCAGCATGCTAGATTTTTTTTTATTTCTCTTTAAGTCTCTTTAAGTACATGAGAGAATAAGAGTGACAACAAGTGGCAGAGACAGATTCAAGCTACATACATACAAGCCTCACCTTCATGGGGACATTAAATTGAGTTACACATCTTAAATAAAGACACGCATCTTGTTTAACAACGTTAAAGACATCAAACGCATGCAGTAAATAGATCTGTGATGGACACACACACCCACAGACACACGCTTCTCACCTCAACTCCTTCTTCACCTCCTCATAGTCAGCTTGCTTCTGCAGTTTCTCCTCTAGTTCCTGTAGATTACAAAAAGACGAAATGACATGACATGAAAAATGGGTTCCATAAGGGACACAATGATTGGCTCTTTAGATGTCAAGCACTGATCTAAAGACTTAGAAAACAGAGGATGATAGATTTGAGAATATAGTTGCAGGTGCGATCACAGAAAACAACGCAGGAAAAAATAGTACTGTTGGATAAAATCCTTAACAAAGCAGCAATGTGTTCTGTTGGTACCTTGAGGATGGCAGTCTTGCTGCTAAGCTGCTGCTCCAGCTGAGTGATCTGGGAGCTGGTGGTCTCTCTGAGTTTGGTCAGGCTGGCCTGCAGTCTCTGGACGTCCTCCACCAGCTGTGCTGTCTCCCTTTCTTTGGCCCTGAGCTCCGCCTCCAGACTCGACTGGGGTGACACCTCTGCTGGCTGCTCCTTAAGGCCAAAGACCAAACAAAGTATTCATGTAACATATATAAGTCAACTGCGATCACTTATTCTGTGCCACCCTTACAAACTTAAGTATTTATGAAGCAGATATCTTTGAGTGGAAATATGCCTTAAACTGAAGTCCAACTTCTCTAGTCTGCCATGCATGTCCAATTAATTAATCATTAATCAATGCATCACCTATCAATTGAGACCTCGTGGCAACCTTTCCTTAAACATCACTAAATTAATCAAGTAATCAATACATTAATATTGGTTTAAGACTGATGAAAACAGCGATCAATAAACTGCAGCTTTGATCAGATGATTGCTTATGGAGTAAAAAGCATGGCTAATCTTTAGTTTATCAATACCTCTAAGTCGGCCATGCAGTCAATCAGCGAGGCAGTGTAATGTCTTACCGTGTCGGGGTCGGCCTTGGCTGGGCTGCTGAGAGGCTGGGATTGGCTACTCAAGGACAGCTGCTCTCTGAGGGACTCGGCCTCTCTCTGGGCTGCTTCTGCTCGCTGGAAGGAGGTGGAGAAATGCTAACAGGAAAATCCACTGATGGATTCTTACAGTCAAACATGATTAACCTAATGTTCGTTGCAGTTCAACTCAGTATGACTGTGCAATGTATTTTTTTGGTGTATACACTTTCCTTCAACCTGTCTTAGTTTTCAACTAGCCTCAAGCAACATTTGAAAACTAATACATGCAGACTGCAAGCGCAGAATGACATGACATGCCACTTACTCAACATATAATCTGTCTTGAGGCAACAAATTCATGGTGTTTTGAGGGGGGGTGTCAGTGGAGCTAATGTTGTTGATATAACGATAACAGCTAAGTGTCGCAATATTTTCAGATGTAATGTTTTTCAAAGTACCAGATTTGCTCTACGTTGTGCAAGCATTGGGAAAAAAAAATCAAACCTCTGAAAAGGCAATCAATTTAAACAAATACAGTCTAACACCATAATTTCCAACCAGCCAATTGTGTATCCGTACAGAGAGGAAGTCCTCACCCTTCCAGCATAAACAAATTTATACTACAGAGTGGAGGATGGCAGAGAAACTGAAAAGCCAGAGTGTGGGATGATGGCCGAGGGAGGGTTTTTCCCTTCAAGTAGAATCACTGAAAATTTCAAATAAGTCTGGAGAATTGAGATGATACCCGCTGCCTTGTATTTATGGCCTCACTGCCATGTTCCAGTTGGGAATCATCTACAACACAAGCCAACTTGCCATCATTAGGAGTTACAGGGAGCCACAGTGTTTGTAATTGCAAACATATTGAGAGCCGTTATTGACTGGGTGGGAGTTGGACTGTTTGTTGCAAAAGAAAAATCCTGTTTTCCATTTTCCCCTTATAAAAGCGTATAAAAAGTCTGTGACTGAGCTGGAGGCCATGCTGTCATCCTCTGTAAACCTCAAATCAGAAGTGTGAATAGTGTATGTTTGTGTGCCTGAGTGTGTGTGTGTGGCATTATAGTTGGAGTGCTAACCTTTAGGCCAATATTAACATTACATGCCTATGCTACCCCTTTAGCCACAAATCATACTCTTGGGCTATTAATGAAAGTTAACAACATTGACATTAACAGATACCACAGGAATATTTACAGCACAAGGGCAGAGGGCGCGCTAAGGGGCCTATTTCAGCTAGATGGGTTTAGTGAATGTGTAATGAATATGAACCAAACATGCTGTTAATGAGGAAATTATTGATTTTGAACATATATTTGTACTTTAAAGTTGGTGACGTTTTTGATTTTGTCAACAGATTATATGAAAAACCTAAATCCAACAGTGTTTTTCAGTATCTCAATACATTCAAACTTTTATCAGTATGAACACAATAAAAACAATCTTAATTTAAAAAAAACAAACAAACAAAAACCCACAAAACTGACTCATCGACTTGTGGTTGTGTGCCTCCATCAACCAGTCATGTTTACATCCATGTATATCCAGATGCTGTAATACATGGAGTGAACACTTTGAGAGAATTTTATTGGTGTATGAGTTCTTGAAGCTGAAGTCATAATGCCTCCAGCAGTGACATTTAAAAAAAAAAAAGGGTAAATAATTTCCTAAAACAGCTTAGCACTGTAGTTTCTGGCAGACATTACACATCAGGAATAAATAGTACATTAATTGGTAAATATTTTTAGCCACCGCGGTGCCCATGTTCATGGTAGTGAAGGAAGATGTCAACCAGTGCACTGTGGCTCGTGAGTGTGTTTTTAGACAACAATGGCAGTCTAGAGGACAGACGAGGGCAATAATTAAAAGAGGCAATAATTTATTTATAGTTATGGTCATTTCATGGCATTTGTTCACTGAAAGTTATGTGTGTATGTTTATACACATATATTATTGCAAGCCAAATTTTCTGGCGGAAGCAGAACTTTTTTCCTGGGACACAATTGTATTTACTTTTATAGAACAAAATTGCATCTTTTTTTTTAACAATGAAACCTGTTGTGGCTGGTGTGAAGGGACAGTTTGTATAATCAGGTGTAAAATAGTTAAGCAAAAAAAAAACTTAAGGTGAGTGGTTGCGTGTTACCTGATTGGCTCTTTCCAGGTCTGTCATCACCATCTCGATCTCATCAGCTCTGAGGAAGACATTCAGTTATTACAGAGCAAAACCATGACAGAGGAATGTGAGACTACGACATGCAAATAAAGAAAAACAAGGAATGGATAAACGCAGATGATTCCCAGGAAGTAAAGTACACTCTGCACTCAACGTTGTGTGTGATTGTTCAAAGAGCACATTAGAGAACGTCAGAACCGTGTCCATTAAGCTACTGTCTAAATTTCACCTTAATCCATTGATTGTGAACTCCATAACCCAAACAGCTTGTATGTGTGCGTGCATACATGTATTTAAGTGTGTGTGTTTCTATGTGTGTGGGTGTGCACATGTAAGCCCCTAAACCAAAGCCACACTAAAACAGAGGGATTACATTAATAGAGCTCTAAGTCCTAATACAGCAGACTAATCTGCTATGAAGCTGTGTGATTGTGTCTGACTAATGGTCTGGATGGAGGCCATGGTTCACCTATCACTTGCTAGAGGTCAGACAGCAGGAATACATCCCCATACCACCTCTTATTGAACTATGGGAAACTGTTAAATAATCCTCTTTCATGAGTGACAACATATCACTTTTCTGCAAAGACTGATGAAGATGCTTGAAGTAACTTCTGACACAAAACCTAAAAAAAAAAAAAAAACCCAACTAAACAATTGAAATATTTGTTTTAAACTTCAGGTTATACAATATGTACTTTTTGATTGCCAAAATACAATCTCCGTTAATTAGTCGCGGGTGTGTGTGTATTTATGCTTTCACATGCATTCAGATGATTTTTGAATTTAACAAGCAAAGGTCGCAGCAAATCAATGAATGGATATGCCGAGAAATCTACACGGCCGATGTTAATTGCACCTATGCCACCTATGTGCATTTATGTTTATTCAAGACCTCATTTACTTATAAAAAAGCATGGGTGGTACCGAGTGCAAGAATGTGAGAGCATATGTGCACTGCTGTGTCCATTAAGACCATCTGATTTCACTGCAGTCTTTTGATCGTGAACTCAAAGACCCACGCAGCTTTTGTATTTGTGTGTCACAGTATGAGAAACAGTGTAATGTCCCATAGGCTTTAGTACTACTGATTTGAATGTGTTTAACAAAACAGACACAGTTGATATTAGGTCAACATTGTGCCACAGGCAATGCAGCAAAAAGAATCAGATGTGGGTGGGAGAGCTTTTCACTCTCTGCTTTTATTCTTTCCCTAACAGTTAAAAGGATCTAGTATGCATTTAAGCAACATAATAGTACACTACCTCACCAGCTTTTATCCTGTCTTAAGCTATAGTGTGCGGGACACACATGCGTGCTCAACTGCTCTCCCATACACACAAATGTAAGGTCAGGGAGCCAACAAGCCAGAAAAGCTTGTAATGGAGAGCGTTTATGGGTAGTAATGCAACCCAAATACACCACCACTCCTGCTCCAAATGTGATCATTTAATCAAAGTACAGATGCACAAAGTCTTATTAAATAACCTTTGGATTTGGCTGTATTTGGGAATTATAAAGGCAAAGCTAGAGGCTGAGGGCCAAAGCAGATCACAGGGAAGGGATTTTCTGCATATCCTGACACAGTCAGTCAGTCGCTGGGCAGGGCAGGAACTGTCCATGGCCAGCTGATGCACCCAGGGGACTGAATTCATCAAACACATAACAGTTGAGGGAGAGCCCCCTGTTATGGCAAAAGAATGATTTTTTTTTTTTTTTTTTTTACCAAAACTTCCTTAAAGCCTCGGTAGAGCAGCCACAGGGAGGAGCTATAGAGTAAAAGCACAGCTGCAATGGAAAAATGCATACATGCACACAAACAACATGCACGCACACACGCTCACACACATACTCTTTTGTGCCATGAAAGCCAGTGGATGCACCCAGTGACATCAGTGAGCACTGTAGGACTTCTGAAACAAGCCCAGAGCCTCTAAGCTCCTACTGTACTTCCTCCATCTCAGACGGGCCTTTTCATCTCTTATCATCTTCTCTCTCTTTCTCCTCACTCAACTGCCCCTTTTCTTTTCCAGCCTGCCTCTATCCTTTCCCCTCAACTCCTTCCATTCCCCTTGCCCTCCACTTTCCTGCTTTCATCTTTTTTCCCTTCCACCTCCCCTCTCTCGTCTTTTGCTCTCTCTTCCACAGCCTCTGTCCTCAGTGCCAGCAGGATATTCCCCTGATTTAGATTTTCATTTCCCTCCTCTATCACACTCTTATCCCTTCTTCCTTGCTGTAGCCTCCAGCCCCTGGCTTGCTTTTTGCCCTCCAGCTTTCATCACTCCATTCCTTTTCTTTCCGTAGCTTTCTCCACATTGCGTTTTCACAGCATGTTACCTTGGGGATTTCAAGGAGGCTTAAAAAGAAGCTGGATGTGAGTGTGTCTGTGTGTGTGAGTGTGCAATTGAGATGAGCACGGGAGAGAAGAGCATATTGACTGTTGCCTAATTATCAACAATTTAATGTTTTTGCCATTATGGCATCAGGCCCTTGCACACAAGCATACAGATGCATGCCCCTCCTCCCTTCAACACCACACCTACCCACCCACACACACGCGCGCATCATACTGTGGGGAAGGGGATCAATATATCATTAATCTTTAACAGTAACTAAACGGGTAAAACGCAGCCAGCCAGACCCTCACAGAGCCATCACAGAGGGAGAGGGGGCTATGCTACATCTTCAGGTCCGCCTCTCACTGAAGCTCACACAATCTGGGCACTGCAACATCAACCAAACTCTGAGAGTGTGTGTGTGTGCACGAGTGTGTGTGTGTGCGTCCCTACGTGTGTGTGTTAGATAACCCGGTGGCCTCCCAGGGGTCAGAGGTCAGGCTTCAGGTGGACAGCCAGTATTGATGTGTC